>CM060328.1:5643156-5653156 GCA_030674155.1 Stramonita haemastoma | reverse complement strand
CTTTGTTCTGGTTTGGCGCAGTGAAATAGGATCTGTTTTACATCGTAGGGTTTTTGTGCGTGTTGTTTTGATATGCACTTACTTTTGTTTGTGGTTTTGTTTCGATGATGCGCCTAGTTTTACTCGGGGTGGTGCTCAAGTTTGCTGCTGATTTATACAATAGTTATGCTTATCTCTCCTGTGTGTGACTGACTCCTGTTGAAGTAGGTCACAGAATCTTCACTGCCAAGAAACATATGATCCACTCAGCTTTGCTTGGCAGCTAAACGTGTCTAGATGAATTTAAATACCTAACCAGATGGTGTATAATCAACAAGTACAGTCTGATCTACTTGAGTTTCAGATTGAAAATCCTTGATGGTCCTCTTGTAAATGCTTTAACATTGAAATCAAGTAGGTACACAAATTTTTTTTATTAACTTACAAGTTTATCATTTCAATCCATGTATTTTGATCCATGCATATACATTCCAAATATTTGGGTTAGCAAATTTCTGATACTTTAAGAAAAACTGTCAGTTTGTTTTATTTTGCATCTATTACTCTTTTGATACTGGTGTGGTATTGTAGCAGTTTTTGCTGTAGTGTTTTATTCCTAAGTTATCTAGAACAAGGGTAGCAGTAGACCACGAAATATAACCTATAGCCTCATGCAAGTTCTCAAAACAAAATTGAGAAAATCCTTCAACTTTTCACAAACTAATTTGATAACAATAGGAATATTTACCATGTAACGATTGCACGCACCCACTCACGCATGCACGCACAAACACACAACACACACACACACACACACACACACACAACACACACACACACACACACACACACACACACACAACACACACACACACAACACCGTTCTTAAACAACCAAAGAGTCCTATGTATGCAAAAATACGCAATACTAATGTTAAGTTAACAACAAAATAAGCTCACACTGCTACAAACACACACCAAAATTTTGCCCACAGAGAGAAGTATGGAGTGAGATGACTGGTGCCAAATGCGAGGTGTAGCTCTTCATGATGTTGTTGTTGCCACACTGGGCTTCCCGCCCTGACACACTGCCTAAGTGATTTCACAGAGCTCGTAAAATATCACATCTAGGTAAGCGTGGATAACATTATGACTAGTTACCTTATGCATAAATTTATTCTTCCTCTTGTTCTTGTTCTTCTTGTTCTTGTTCTTCTTGTTCTAGTTCTTGTTCTAGTTCTTGTTCTTGTTCTTCTTGTTCTTCTTGTTTTTGTTCTTGTTCTTCTCTCTTGTTCTTCTTCTGTGTTCTTCTTCTTGTTCTTTCTTGTTCTTCTTTCTTGTTCTTGTTCTTGTTCTTCTTGTTCTTGTTCTTCTTGTTCTTGTTCTTGTTCTGTTCTTCTTCTTCTTCTTCTTCTTCTTCTTCTTCTTCTTCTTCGTCTCTTCTTTCTTCTTCTTTCTTCTTCTTCTTCTTCTTTTCTTTCTTCTTCTCTTCTTCTTCTTCTTCTTCTTCTTCTTCTATTTGACTTCCTAAAGTTTCTCTGAAGTTTGTTAATTTGTTCCATTAACAGTTACCATTAATGTTGAATTTTATCCTTTTTTTTATCGATGTTTTCTTTTGTTTTTTGATTAGCCTTGGTTTGTTGTCTTTTTGGACAGAATTGTAAAAAGGCCTTTACTGTGCCTTATTCTTTACCCATTACAGATTCAGTCAATCAATCACCAATCAAACAATCTTCTTCTTCTTCTTCTTCTTCTTCTTCTTCTTCTTCTTCTTCTTCTTCTTCTTCTTCTTCTTCTCTTCTTCTTCTTCTTTTCTTCACACATCTTCCTCTTCAAACAGTCATTCAGAAACTTCTATGAAGAGAAGTTTAATCAGTTTTTTTCTCTGTGTATGTCGATAAAGTGTCAAAGCCTCGACCTTTGCCAAGGGTTTTACTGGATAATCTGAAAGCACACGCCATTAACTGCTTCTTGGCAGTGTGACTTACTCTGCTTGAAATGAGTATGATGTTCTGGTTTTGTGTGTAGCTTGTGTGCATGGCTTGCATTGAAAGAATAGATACGTGTGTGTGTGTGTGTGTGTGTGTGTGTGTGTGTGTGTGTGTGGTGTGTGTGTGTGTGTGTGGTGTGGTGTGTGTGTGTGTGTTGTGTGTGTGTGTGTGTGTGTGTATGTCTTGTGTGTGTGTGTGTGTGTTGTGTGTGTGTTTTGTGTGTTGTGTGTGTGTTTCTGTGTGGTGTGTTGTGTGTGTGTGTGTGTGTGTGTGTGTGTGTGTGATGTGTGTGTGTATGTGTATGTGTGTGTGTGTTTCTTCCTTTCCCGTCACCTCTAAAATATCTGTGCTGCTGACAGACATACTCCTAAAACACAGGAAGAAGCAATGCTGCTGAGGAAAGAAGGAAGGTGTGATGAAACAAGTCTGTTGGTAGACCTGTCCTCAGCTTTGCTTTTGTGAAAAGCTTCCTACAGCAAATGTTTCACCTCATGCTCTGCTCTCTGCTATGCTTTTCAGTGGTATCAAAAATCTCTAAAAGGATGGTGGTATGTGGAAAAGCTACGTGTTTAGAATGTTGTTTAACTGTGATTTGTTGTCTTAGGACAGAGCTTGGGTTCAAACCACCACCAAAACTCATATTTCAAATGGTTTCTTTCCCTGGAGATAGCATTAGTACTAACTCTGCTGCCCTGAAATTCTTCAACATGAGATCTTAAACCCAGATACAATGTACAAACATGCGCCAAACTTCTTGCACATACATTAAAACCTGTTATACCTTTTGGAAATGTTGGCCATTGGTACAGGCTAGACTCAATAACAATATGACATGAAAAAACTTACAAGCACACTGGTGTATGCTTAGACATCATCCTTCACGTATGGCATACCTAAGTTATTAAAATCATTTTGAATTGAGTTTCTTTGTCAGATGAAGTCTTGGTTTGAATCTTGGCAGCAGCTTCTGGTGAATAAAGGATGGAGATTGACCCTATTCCTGGTCAATTTTAAAGTGCAGACCTGCAAGTGCCTTAAACTCCCTTCATGATTTGTACATGTTAAACATCTAGTAGGCTCAATAAAGAACCCGTAAATGTCATCAGCAACCAGTCATCTGCATAAGCATGCATATACCCAGCAAAGTTAGTTAAAGTCTGTCCCGAGCCTAAGGCTCATCAGGCCGGTGCTTATCCCAGTTTCTGTGGCGTTAAGCGACTGAGAGTCATAGACTCCCCCCTGGATAGGACGCCAGTCTATCGCAGGGTTAACCCCCAACACAAGGTTGGTACCCCTTTCTTTTACACTTGGGTGGGGTGAGAAAATAGCTGTAAAGTGCCTTTTCCAAGGGCACAACGCCATAGCTGGGATCGAACCCGCAACCTTTATATTACGAGTCCAACGCCCTAATCGCTAGACTACAGCGGCGGCTTATACCCAGCAAGCAACGTGTATAAGACAATGAGCTGCTCTGAAGTCAGAGTGTATCTACTGAGGCCAGCAGGCAGACCTTCACATTGGGGATTGGATTAGCTTGGGCCATTTCTTAAAGAGTATTAACTTATGGACATTCAATGTTGCAGACTAGTACAATAACCATCATTTTCATCAACTGACAAAGGTGTTACAGACAAAACAGTTCAAATAAACTGGTATGATGACAAAGAAAAGATATTTCATGTTTTATTTATTAGAAAATTATGTGCAAAACATCTATACCTTTCGGCATGGTTGCACTCTTAAAGACATACACACAAAACGAAGATTGACCTAAATGATATTTATCTCCAGTAAGTGGAGGCTTAAATGCACAAGAGATGAAAAGAATGTACAGTAAAAAAAAAAAAAAAAAAAAAAAAAAAAGTACAAAGAATACTGTAAACCCTGTCTTTGCACATACCGTAGATTTTAGCCTGTCATTCTGGATACTGCTGCCAGGCTTGGCGCCCAGTGGCTGCACAACAACAGACGGGACTTCACACAACTCATACAGAAAGGCAAAGAGTGAGAGAGAGTACAGCAGCAGTACAGATAACGTCTTGCAGCTATCACAGGAGGCTTTCCTTTCATCATCAGCTTCTTCACTCGAGGAAACAGACAAACACGCTGGTACTGTGGAGAGGATTATATTTTGTGCTGAACTACTTGTGTTTGCTTTTGCTTTGTTCTGGATTGGCACAGTGAAATAGGATCTGCTCTAGATTGTTTGTTTTTTGTGTGTGTGTTGTTTTATCAGATGCATTTTGTTGCTTGTGTTTTTGTTTTCAATGTGTTCGTTTTTGTTTGCTTGTTGTGCTTCTCATTTCTGTTGCTTATGTACACAGATGGTTGCTCATCTAATGTAAGATCTAAGCTTGTTGATTAGGAGGCAGCTACTTTTCTGTGAAATAAACATGTAATCCAGGAAGCATTTCAAAGTGGAAAAATATATTCATTGCATTTTTAATGGCTGAAAGAGTTTCCATATTGTCAACTTGTGCTATCAGATTTTCCTTGGTTTCAAAAGTAAAATATGTGCTGTTCCACTGATGAATCATTCAGCTGCTAACGTGCCTGTGGAGAATCAATGTATATATCAAATTTCATGTTGAGCACTATCAAATACTTCAAAGGATGTTTTTACATATTTGGAATGATAAAAAGGCTAAAAGTAAAGGTGTCCCATAATCTAGGTGGCCATATGGGAGTAAGGCATCAGAAACATCTGAATGGTAAATGTATTTCAAATCAGGACATTCAAATATTGATACTTTCAGAATTGAATTGAATAATTTACATGATCAACATTGTTTCCTGTCTCACTAGAGTTACAGCTGTGTAATTGTACTTGTTGCTTTGTCCACATTATGTGTGGCAGTACTTAACTAAATATCTATGTCCCAGTTTTGAATTGTGGCCCATATAGCTATACTACGTTTACCTATATTTACCTCATATAACTTCACCATCTTTATCTTCATTATTACTGATGTCATAATTTTTTTACACTTTTGAAATCAGAAAATGTGCTTGCTTACAATACTGCAGTCCATAAAATATCCAAAACAATTTGAATCCTTAGCATACACTTGGCTGTGTAAAACTATGGATCCAGGCTTCAGATTATAACCCTTACACTGCTGATCAGATCAATTCAGGTACTTAATTTAAAGAAAGGGAACTTTTCTTGGGCAGTTTAACAAGAAGGAGGATACAGTATTATGCTGGCCACAATGCTGCTTTTTTCGATCCTGTTTATGGTGATGATATCGCGGAATGGGATAGCTCAGTGGCCAGAGCACTGGCTTTCCCCCATTAAATATTATGTCAGTATCAAGCATGGCTGCATTACCAATTGGAAGGTTGACCTTTTAAACGCCTTAGCTTTTGCACACATCCCCAGATCACCCACGTGTAAATGGGCACCTGCCTCTTATGGTCAGGTAAGGTAAAGCACCAACAGCAAGCTGATGGGTGCCCCCCTCAATATGCTGGCCTCCGAAGAAGCTTAGTCTCGCTCCCTTATGACCACATAGATTGTGGGTCACCTTGATCTTTTTACCTTTATTATGATGATGATGGAGTTTTGATGTTTCGTTTTTAATTTGATTTGAAGCAAAGAATATCGGATAAGACATCTGGAAACATTTGGAGAAACTTAAACTTGCGTGTCCTATGATATCAAACAATTTTATAGAAATGCATGCATTTTCACACATACATTTAAATGAGCACACACACACAAACATACAAACACACACACACACACTTACACACACACACACATACACACACACACACACACACGCACGCACACACACACACACACACACACACACACACACACACACACACCACACACACACACACACACACACACACACACACACACACACACACACACACACACACGCAATCAAACTGTCCTCTGCTTACAAAAAATACACAACAACGATATCAAGACGAAGGGCAAAAAGTTAAAACTACTTGAGCCATTCAATTCAAAGTTGCCAGTAGAGAAGTATGGAGAGAGATGGCTGGTGCCAAGTGCGAGGTGTAGCTGTTGATGCTGCTGTTGTTGCCACACTGGGCTCCCCACCCTGACACACTGTCTAAGTGATTTCACAGAGCCCCCGGTCAAAACATTATGACTATTACCATGAGCGTAAACATCTATGTCTTGTTACCTGTCATAAACTTCTTGTCTCTTTGCTTCCTGTTCTTGTTCTTGTTGCTTTCTATTCCTTCTTGTTCTTGTTCTTGTTTCCTCTTCTTCTTGTTGTTCTTGTCTTCTTCTTTCTTCTTCTTCTTCTTGTTCTTGTTCTTCTTCTTCTTCTTCTTCTTCTTCTTCTTCTTCTTCTTTCTTCTTCTTCTTCTTCTTCATCTTGCAATTCTTCTTCTTTGCAATTCTTCTTCTTTGCAATTCTTCTTCTTTGCAATTCTTCTTCTTTGCAATTCTTCTTCCTTGCAATTCTTTAGCAATTTTTTTTCTTCTTCTTTTTTCTCCTTCTTCTTCTTCTTCTTCTTCTTCTTCTTCTTCTTCTTCTTCTTCTTCTTCTTCTTCCTCTTCCTCTTCTTCCACTTCTTATATTTCTACTCTTTCTTCTTCCCCTTTGTCTTTTTCTTCTTTGCAAGTCTTCTTTGCGATTCTTCTTTGCAAATCTACTTTGCAATTCTCTTGTGCACGTCTTCTTTCACCTTTCTGTTCACATACTCTGTTACGAGGTAGTTTTTTGGGGGGCAGAACACTACAGAGCTGTTTTTTCTTTATAAAAGTTTAATCACCATTCATCTTGGTTGTGTGCCAAAACTTAGACCTCTGCAAATGGTGTTGACTAGAGAATTCTAAGTATGTCCGCATAAAACTGCCACTTGTCAGCCTAACCTACTTCCGCTTGAAAGTAGTATATTTTGGGGGTCTCTTACAGTGCTTCAGTATATTGTAGGTGTAGAAAAAGGTCAATGTGTGTTTGTGTGTGTGAGAGGGTGTGTGTGTGTGTGTGTGTGTGTGTGTGTGTGTGTGTGTGTGTGTGTGTGTGTGTGTGTGTGTGTGTGTGTGTGTGTGTGTGTTTTGTGTGTGTTTGTGTGTGTGTGTTTGCGTGTGTGTGTGATTCATTTTATTTATTTATTTCTTATATCGAATATAATGGATAATGTGTGTGTATGTGTGTGTGTTTTATTTATTTTATTTATTAATTATTTTAGATCGAGGACAATGGATACTATGTGTATATGTGTGCGTTTGCGTGCGTGCGTGCGTTAAATAATGATGAGCTCGGTTATGTGTGTGCGTGTGTGTGCGTGCGTGCGGACTTGCGTACATGTGTATGTGTGTGTGTGTTTCGCTTTTTTTCCCCCAAAGCTAATATTACAGTTTCCTTCTCGCTGACAGACACACTCAGGAAATAAAGGTGTATGCATGACTGCTGCCGACAGGGAAAGAAAGTGTGATGAAACAAGTCTCTTGTTGGCACTGTGCTAAGCCTTTGCTTCCCTGAAAGATAGTATACTGCCAGTGTTTTTTTTTCTTTTTCCCCTTATGCTTAGCTCTGGGGGACGGGATAGCTCAGTGGTCAGACCGCTCGCTTTCCCCCAGCCAAGGTTAAGCAGCGTCGAGCGTGGTTACCAGTTGGATGTATGACCGTTTGCGCGCCTTGGCTTCAGTACAGTTCCCCCAGTTCACCCAGCTGTCAATGGGTACCTGCCCTCTGTAGGGTCAGGGAAGGTAAAGCAGCGAGAGAGAGAAGAGATGGGCACCACCCTCAACATGCTGGCCCCTAGAGAAGCTGAGGTTTCTGACGCCTCGCCTCCCTACGACCACACGTTATGGGACACCTTCACCTTTTTACTTCTTTATGCTTATATCTAATGATTTTTTTTTCCTGTCAGTTCTAGCCTGTAGAATATTCCAGACTTGTTCAAGCCAAAATGTGATAGAAAGGGATTAAACTCTTGCCAGCTTCAACGTACCTATAACGCTTTCTTTGTAAATGTTACTGCAGTTTCAGACAAAAAACAAAACTCCTTGAAGAATTAAAAGGGAAGCCAAGTCAAGGAAATGATGTTGACGTTATGAGAGTTCTTTTGAAAAAAAGATAATGATATTATTCGATCTCTCTGTACTTGAAACCTACACCCTTGTGTTACTGCTTGTTCTTGTTCTTTCTTGTTCTTGTTGGTCTTTCCACATTATCGACAATAATTTCTTGTAGCTGAGAAAATGAAAACGTGAATTCATTTCGATGGCAGTGTTATAATGGAGGAAGTTGATGTAATACAAAACAGTTAATCTCTGTAGAATCACCCATGGAAAAGGAATTTAATGGCATTATCAAAACAAGCAGGCAGGCAGGCACACAAACAAACAAACAAACAAACAAACAAACACACAAACAAAAGCCTTCAACACCTGCGTCCTCCTTAGAATCACACAGGGAAAATGTCAGCAGAATGAAAAATAAAACAAAGAACAACACAAAAAAACAAAGAAGTAAGGGGTAAAAACTTCCAGCTAAGGTTTTAAGCTCACACACACACAAAAAAGGTAAAAGAGGTGACATTCAAAGTTATTTTGTTGTTGTGACTGTTGGGTTGTTTTTTTTTTTTTTGGGGGGGGTTATACCATTGATGTTGTTAGTGTTGTTGTTGATGTTGTTGGTTTTGTCGTTATTGTTGTTGTGTTGCTGTAGTGTTTATTGTTAACGTTGTCGTAATTGGTATAGGTGTTATTGTTATCGTTGTTGTTGCTGTTGTTGTTATCGTTGTTGTTGCTGTTGTCGCTGTTATTGTTGTTGTCGTCGTTGTCGTCGTCGTGGTCGTCATTGTTGTTGCTGCTTTGTTGTTATTTTGTAATTTTTATCTCCTGCTGCGGATGTAACATTGGTATTACAGACACAGTGCTGTGGTGGTGTGAGTTGTGAAATGTTGCTGTGAAAATAAAGATTCGGACTTAACTACCGAGGGGACTGGAAGGTTTACTACGGACCCAATTCTGTTAGAACTAATGTTGTCATGAAGTTGACTTGTTTTCCTTTTTTGCTATATTGATTGTGTTTCCCCTGTTTTCTTCTTTGTTTTGTTATATTTTTTTTGTTTTTATGTTGGTGTGTTTTAATTTTCTTTCCTTCTCTCTGACTTTGGTTTTTTATTTATTTTTTTTTGTCGACGTACTTTTTTCTCCTTTTTTATTTTGCTGGGATTTTTGAATGGAAGGATTTTTTTTTTTGCAATGTTCTTGCTTTCGGTTTGTTTTGTTATGTGATTTTTTAAAAGTTTTTTTCTGCTGATGCTGTTTTGTATTTGCCTTTTTCCTTTTTTCAATTTTTTCTTTCTTCCTTTCTTTTTAAACCTTTTCTTTTTGTCTTTTTCTTTCTTTTTTTCTTTTCTTCTTTTATTTCTTGTTCTTTCTTTCTTTCTTTCTTTCTTTTTTCCCCATCTTCTTCAACTTTTCGTCTTCTTCTTTTTCTTCCTTCTTCTTCTTCTTCTTCTTCTTCTTCTTCTTCTTCTTCTTTCTTCTTCTTTCTTCTTCTTCTTCTCTCCCCCCCTCTCTCTCTCTCTATGTCTCTCTGTCTGTCTGTCCTGTCTGTCTGTCTGTCTGTCTGTCTGTCTGTCTGTCTGTCTGTCTGTCCTCTCTCTCTCTCTCTCTCTCTCTCTCTCTCCTCTCTCTCTCTCTCTCTCTCCTCTCTCTCTCTCTCTCTCTCTCTCTCTCTGTTTAGTCTCTCTCTTCCTCCTTTTCAATGCTGATTTTTTTCTTTCTTTTTTTCCTTCTGTTTTTTTTTTGTCCTTTCTTTTTAGCTTTTATGTGAGATTACTAAATAGTGAATTGATAAAGCGATTTTTTGTGTCTATTTATGTATCCAGTTGTATTTTTGTTGCTGTCATTTTTCTTTTTTCTTTTTTTTTTTCTTTTCCTCTCCTCTTTCTTGGTCTTATTCCTATTGTGTTCACTTCGTTTGTTGTCGGATACATAAAATGTTCAAGTCTTTCAAATGGTGTTTGTGTTTGTTTCAGGTCTCTGTAGGCAGTGTGCATTCACATCACAGCAACCAGGGA
>CM060328.1:5623156-5630656 GCA_030674155.1 Stramonita haemastoma | reverse complement strand
CTAAAGTCCACACTGATAATATAGTGTTCGATTCCCGTTCGAGGAGATTTTTCCCATGACGTTAACATCTGTGCAGATTCCACTCCCCAAAAAATCCTTCAGATTAGACTATAAACCGAGGTCCCGTGTGCGAACGCACGCAGAACATCTTGCGCACGCGTTAAATCCTGTTGTTCTTTTCGTAAGAGTAGGCCATTGTGTGCCGGTGGGAACAGATGACAAGATTTACAAAACTGCACACACGTGGGGACTGGGTGTAAAGAAGCACACGAGTGCACATTTCATTATCCTCGATATAAAAGAATAGATGAATGAATAAACATCAACGAATGTCCTGAGGAGTCACCTTAAGTTCACACTTATAAGATATGGCTTGTTCGTACCTTTCAAATGCCAAAAACCTTTAACTTGACACACAAAAAAAACATTCAGTGATGTAGTACATGAACTACTTTTTTTCTCTCAAGCCAACTGAACCTACACCGTACTGAAGCCACCAGCCATTTTGTTTCATCCAGTCCTCAGCCGATTACATAAAAGAAAAATATAGCAAACACACTGAAGCAATCACAAATTAAACATGAAATGCCAGATTATGGACAAATACCACAGCAGGACCATCCCCATGGTGCAGTGATTTGGGAAGTTGGGTTTCTAGCTGGGAGATGTCAGGTTTCAATCCCATAAGAGATATTGGCTATTTTCTAGTAAACTCCTAACCAGAGCATAAGTAAGTTTTGTTCTGATTCAATGGCCCGGTCGTTCTGCTCTCACGGTAACAACCTTTTTGGGGAGAGTGGAGTCAGCACTGATGTTAACCCCAGGAGAAAAAATTCCCATATACGGGAATCGAACCAGAGTCGTCCAATTGCGAGCGCAATGTTCTGACCACCAAGCTATTCCATCCCTCCCAACATGACAGACGGAGTAGCCTATTGCTGGCCTGGTGAGGTCGGAATGAATAGTGTGGGCACAGCAGTAGGCTACATGTATGCCACACACATGGAAAAGCAGACCAAGATGTAGTATTATGCTCAGTACAGAATGACCGAAACATGCTGAAAGAAACAGCCCACTTCTTCTGCTCGTGCCATTCTTTTCTTCTGCAAGTTTAAAAAATCGTCTGTTTTTGTTTTGTCTTATTTTGTGTGTTGTTTTCGTTTTGTTCGATTTTTATTTCACTCTGCAAATCGCATTTTCCTCGCTACGATTTTGACGCGTTTTAGCTCGAGCAGCTTACGTCACTTGGACGTCACAAAGAGAAAACAGAATACACACACACACACACACACACAAACTCCTCTCCTCTCTCCTCTCTCTCTCTCTCTCTTCTCTCTCTCTCTCCTCTCTCTCTCTCTCTCCTCTCTCTCCCTCTCTCTCTCTCTCTCTCTCTCTCCTCTCTCTCTCTCTCTCACTCTCTATCTTCTCTCTCTTCTTTTCCTCTCTCTCTCTCTCTCATCTCTAGTCACCAAAACAGAAAACAGTACCAAAAAAAGAATACAGCCTGGATTTATCTGACGGCAGTTTCAAGATTCTGATTTAGCTGCTAGTACTTTTTGTTTGTCTGCCTGTTTGCCTGTTTGTCTGCCTGTCTATGTATTCAGTTCTGTCACTGTCTGTCTATCATATCTGTTTTGTCACGCTCTGTCTATCAGTCTGTCATTATGTTCCTTTATGTCACTGTCTGTCTATCCGTCTCTCTATACTTTTCTTTCTATAAATGTCTGTCTATCCGTCTGTCTATAATTATGGTGTTTTTTCTGTCAAAGTCAGTCTGTCTTTCTATTTACATGTTTCTTTCTGTTACTGTCTGTTCGTCTGTCTATATGTTTCTTTCTGTTACTGTCTGTTCGTCTGTCTATATGTTTCTTTCTGTTACTGTATGTCTGTTCGTCTGTCTATATGTTCCTGCCACTGTCTGTCAACCTGTCTGTCTATATGTTCGTTTATGTCACTGTATGTCTGCCCGCCTGTCTATATGTATCTATTCGTCGCTGTCTGTCTATCTGTCTGCCTGTCAGCAGGTTTCCTTCTGTAACTGTCCCTGTGTATCTCTGATCTTTTCTGTTGATGAAAGTTTGTCAACTCACTCTCTATGTTTCTTGTGTTCCTCCTCTCTTTCTCCTCCCCACCTCGTGTCTCTGTCTTAACTCCCCCTCTCCAACTCGCCCCCATCTACGCGTTACATCTCTCTCTCTCTCTTCTCTCCTCTCTCTCTCTCTCATCCTCTCTCTCTCCTCTCTCTCTCTCTCTCTCTCTCTCTCTCTCTCTCTCTCTCTCTCTCTCCTCTCTCTCTCTCCTCTCTCTCTCTCTCTCTCTCTCCTCTCTCTCCTCTCTCTCTCTCTCTCTCTCTCTCTCTCTCTCTCTCTCTCTCTCTCTCTCTCTCTCTCTCTCTCTCTCTCTCTCTCTCCTCTCTCTCTCTCTCTCTCTCTCTCTCTCTCTCTCTCTCTCTCTCTCTCTCTCCTCTCTCTCTCTCTCTCCTCTCTCTCTCTCTCTCTCTCCTCTCTCTCTCTCTCTCTCTCCTCTCTCTCTCTCTCTCTCCTCTCTCTCTCTCTCTCTCTCTCTCTCTCTCTCTCTCTCTCTCTTGGTTTTCCAGATGTAATGTGATGTAAATGTTGAAGGTGATGGTTATGTGGATGTGAGGATGATGGTGATGGTGATGTAAATGCTGAAGATGATGTGGATGATGATGTCAATGCTGAAGGTGATGATTGTGGAGGAGGATGTAGATGGTAGAACTGCTGAAAGAGGTGCTGGTTAGGATGATGTGAATTCTAATGATGATGATGATGGTAATGATGAAGTGATCATAAATGGTGATGATGGGTATGATGATGTGATTACTAAAGGTGATGATGGTAACGTTGGTGTAGGTGTTGAAAGTGATAGTGGTAACGAAGACTATGACGAAGAAGTTAAAGATGACGATGGAAACAGTGATGAAGACGAGGATTGTGATCGTCACTATTGTATAGAGACACTGAAGATGATCATCGTGACGTTGATAATTATATAGGTTGAAGAGGTGGATGATAGTGCAGATGATGAAGAGAATGAGTTTGATGATGAAGACGTAGATAATGAAAGTAATGATGGTGATGGTGATATACTTGCTGCAGATGTACATAATGAAGATGCTGATGGCAGTGATTATGCAAATGATGAAAAGGTTAACGGGGTTGATGATAACTAGAAGGTATTGAATGTGACTTTGTGTGTTTGCGGAATTGGAAATGTGGAATGGATGGAAATGTTTTACGCTGTGATGTTTATCTTCCCCCTGCCTTACTCATGTTTTGTATAATGGCCTAAGGCCGATGTACAATAAAACTTTTCGGTGTTCAGTGTTCAGTGTTCTCTGGTTTCCCGTTTTCATCTCTCTAATGGGTTTTTTTTTCCCGGTTTGTTTATTTTACTTTTTTCTTTTTTTTTTGGGGGGGTGAGGGGGGGAACTGGTTTTGTTGTTGGTTTTGTTATGTTTTGCTTTGTTTTGTTTCTCTGCATACGTTATCCTCTGTTTTTGCTTCTCTATTCTTTTGTCTCGGTGCCTGTAAGTGTCCATGCCTATATTTGTCTGTTTGTCTTTCTGTTTGTTTGTCTGTCTGTCTTTATCTGTTTCTGTCTCTGTCCCTGTCTCTCTGTCTTTGCTTCTCTCTCTCTCTCTGTCTCTGCTTCTGTGTGTGTGTGTGTGTGTGTGTGTGTGTGTGTGTGTGTGTGTGTGTGTGTGTGTGTGTGTGTGTGTGTGTGTGTGTGTGTGTCTCTCTCTCTCTCTCTCTCTCTCTCTCTCTCTCTCTCTCTCTCTCTCTCTCTCTCTCTCTCTCTCTCTCTTCTACTATCTATCTATCTATCTTCTTCTTTTCTTCTTCTTCTTCTTTCTTCTTCTTCTTCTTCTTCTTCTTCTTCTTCTTCTTCTTCTTCTTCTTCTTCTTCTTCTTCTTTCTTAATTCTTCTTCTTGTTCTTATTGTTCTTATTGTTCTTCTTGTTCTTGTTCTTGTTCTTGTTCTCGTTCTTGTTCTTCTTCTTCTTCTTCTTCTTCTTCTTCTTCTTCTTCTTCTTCTTTCTTCTTCTTCTTCTTCTCTTCTTCTTCTTCTTTTCTTCTTCTTCTTCTTCTTCTTCTTCTTCTTCTCCTTCTCCTTCTTTTTTCGCTTCCCCTTTTCGTCTGTTCATATCCCATCCAAGATTTAGTGGTTTATTTACGAATACATTTTCTTTGCATTTGTCTGAAGCTGTCATGTATAATCGCATTCAAAACAGATATCCTTTCGCTGGGTACAGATTGCTCACACCTCTATTTTGTTTTGTGGTGCGTGTGGGGGAGGGGGGGGGGATGTATTTTTGGTGCCTGGGTGATAGACAGATGTCGACATGATTCTGTCTGATTCCATCTCTCTCTATGTCTCTGTCTCTCTGTCTCTGTTTGTCTGTCTGTCTGTCTGTCTGTCTGTCTGTCTGTCTCTGTCTCTCTGTCTCTGTCTCTGTCTCTGTCTCGCTCTCTCTCTCTCTCTCTCTCTCTCTCTCTCTCTCTCTCTCTCTCCTCTTTCTCTCTCCTCCTCTCTTCTCTCCTCTCTCCTCTGTCTGCCTGTCTGTCTTCTTCTCTCTCTCTTCTCTTCACTCTTCTCTCTCGTCTCTCTCTCTCTCTCTCTCTCTGTCTGCCTGTCTGTCTGTCTGTCTGTCTTCTGTCTCTGTCACTGTCATGTCTCTGTCTCTGTCTCTCTCTCTGTGTCTCTCTCTCTCTGTCTCGTCTCTGTCTGTGTCCTTCTCGTCTACTCTCTGTTCTCGTGTCTCTGCTCTGTCCTGCTCTCTTCTGTCTCGTCGTCTTCTCGTGCTTCCCTGTCTTCTCTCTCTCTCTCAAAGTAAAGAAGAAAAAAACACAACAAAAACATGACAAACAAAACAAAAGTAAAGAGAAGAAGAGAGAAAAAAAAATGTTTGGATGCTAGATGATCAGAGCTTGTGAAATCTTTAGCGGAATAATCGTTTTCTCTGCTGGCAATGGAAGTGAGTGGCATTGAGGGTTGGAAAAGTTTAACACAAAAAACAGACAAGCAAGCAAAAGCAAACAAACAAACAAAACAACAAAGAAAAAAAACACAATACAAGCAAGAAAAAAACAACATCTCTACACCTACTTTTCTTTTCTTTTCCTTCAGCTAGCAGGAAGTTTTAGCAAGAAACAGTAGAACGTGTGCTCTTTTGTGGGCTTTGTTTTTAGTTTTTGTTTTTGTTTGTTTTTTTTAAAGGGGATGGGGGTTCTTCCTTGGCCTAGAACTCCGAGGTTCACTAATGGTGATATTTTTTGTGTTATGCAACTGGTTTTTTTTTTTGCCATCATTTAGGCGGCCATATTCTGTCACCTGGGGTGAGAATAACATTTAAAAAATCACGTCTCAAATTTTAAAAGAAAACAGCAAAAACAAAATGTGTACACACGGACATGCTAAAACGCACGTGTGCATGCAAGAACACACACAAACATATATATACACACACAAAACACAACACACACACACACACACACACACACACACACACACACAGCACACACCTGTACACATACACAGATAATACACACATACACACACAGCACGCACAACACACCCTTACAACACACACACACACACACACACACACACACACACACACACACACACACACACACACACACACACACACACACACCACACCGATATCTCTCTCTCTCTCTCTCTCTCTCTCTCTCTCTCTCTCTCTCTCTCTCTCTCTCTCTCTCTCTCTCTCTCTCTCTCTCTCTCTCTCTCCCCACACACACACACACACACACACACACACACACACACACACACACACACACACACACACACACACACACACACACACACACACACACGGAGCTAAAACCGCGGCTGGATGCTTTTAGAAGAAACACAAACATATCCTGCACAGCAAGTGGGAAAGTATAAGGAAGCTCAGGTGTATGTGTGTGTGTGTGTGTGTGTGTGTGTGTGTGTGTGTGTGTGTGTGTGTGGTTGTGTCGTCGCGTGCGTCGTGTGTGTGTGTGTGTGTGTGTGTGTGTGTGTGTGTGTGTGTGTGTGTGTGTGTGTGTGTGCGTGCTAACGTATTGTGTGTGTGTGTGTTCGTGCGTGCGTGTGTTTGTATCTGTGTGTCTCTGTGTGTCTGTGTCTGTGTGTCTGTGCGTGTCTGTATCTGTGTGTCTGTTCGTGCGTGTGTATGTCTGTATCTGTGTGTCTGTGTGTGTCTGTGTCTGTGTGTCTGTGCGTGTCTGGATCTGTGTTTGAGTACACGTGCACGCACATATGCTTTAGTCTGTGTATTCGTGTTTATACACCTGTGGGTGTGCTTTGTTGGTCTCTGTTGTTGTTTTTTACTTCCGTTTTTTTCCTGTTGTGAAATTTCATTTGTGGAATTTTTCACTTGTGAAATTTACTGGTAAAAATTCAAACCACTTTTGTTCAGAAGCATTTGTTTGCTTTTTATACCACATTCTTGCTCTTCTATCCAACGGTTGTGCTTGATATTTTGGTTTGCCTTTTAGGTATCTAAATTTTGATACTACAAGTTTATATTTCGTTTTGTTTCAACATCAGCCGGTATTCATAACCATTTCCAGGTTGTTAAATTATCGCCTTTGGGTTCTGAAACTGTGTGGTAGCCGAGGTTTTTGTCTTTTGCTTCTGATGCTTGTTTTGCATTGGGATTAGTGGTTTACCATTCTGGCGTCAGACTATTTATTTTTCCAGAAGAAGCTCACTGGTTGCTCTAGGGGCCATTGGTGATGGACATTGGCCTAGACACCTAAAGCTGAAACACCAACTTTCTGTTGGTGTGTCTGTGTTTGCAGGAGTTCTTTTAGTTATGTATGTAGCTCTTTCTTTCTTTCTTTCTGTTTTTAGCCGTTCTGGTTTCACTTCAGCAACTCTCAGTCTCTAGTTTTTTTTTCTTTCTTTACATTTTGTCTAACTGCTTTTTTTTTCTTGTTGGCACTCTTTGTCTTTTTAATATTTCTACTGTTATTTTTTGTTTTCTCACTGTTTCAGCAGTTTTTGTTTAACTAGCTGTATTTTACTTTTTCTCTCTCTGTGTCTTTCTGTCTCTCTCTGTGTCTGCTGTCTGTCTGTCTGTCTGTCTGTCTGTCTGTCTGTCGTCTGTTGCCTGTCTGTCGTCTGTCTGTCTACCTGCTGTCTGTCTACCTGTCTGTCTGTCTGTCTGTCTGTCTGTCTGTCTGTCTGTCTGTCTGTCTGTCTGTCTGTCGCCTCTCTTCTCTCTCTCTCTCTCTCTCTCTCTCCTCTCCTCTTCTCTCTCTCTCTCTCTCTCTCTCTCTCTCCTTTTTTTTTTCTTCTGTCTTCCTCTCTCAACGGCGGAGATGGATGTAAAAAAGCACATGAGGCTTATTCATTGTCCTCAAAATAAAATAATTGGCTTGACATACTTGACTGACCTTTCTCTGTCTCTGTCTCTTCTCTGTCTCTTCTCTCTCTCTCTCTCTCTCTCTCTCTCTCTCT
>CM060328.1:5603156-5605656 GCA_030674155.1 Stramonita haemastoma | reverse complement strand
TGTGTCTGTTGTTTGTGAGTGTATGTGTTAACATTCATATTCTCACAAACTCTCTCTGTATTTTTTTTTTTATCTTTAGAGGGTATAGTGGTCTCCTTTTTTTTGAAACAACATAAAAAGAAAATTGCTAAAAGCGAGAGAAAACTGAGACTACCATAAAAGCAAAACAAGACTAAAATAAAAACTGCATGAAATACTGTCAGCAAACACTATCCCCTGTGGCCTATAACTTTCACTGACAAAATAAGGCAGTAAGAGAAAAAACAGAAAAAAACTGCCCTTTGTGTGGAACTTTTAGTGAAACTAAAACGATACCTTTAGGGATTTGCAGTGTACACGTTTCCTAGGCACTTGAAAGTAATATGATGATCTTTTCTCTGTTGTATATTTGTGACGCTCACCCATAAGGAGTCGCATTGCACTAGAGGTATTTTTTTTGTTATTGACATTTTATTGATCTGCAATGAAACCGCTATGCAATAGAAAAAAAAAACAGATTGAAAATCGGACAATTCTATGAAATGTTATTACAAGTTGAAATGACAGTCTACACGAAATAACAAAACGAGAAACGGACAAGTTTAGTATCATAACAAATGGTCAGAATGAGGGCTTGGGCATTTTAAAGCACGTATTAAAAGCAAAAGGATACAAAATTATGATTTGATATTTCATTACAAGGCAGAAAAACGGTTGTAGTTTTATAATCAATCAAAATCAGAAAATTGCCAACTTGACCCACCTGCCTTTAATGGCCTCTAGCGGGAAAAGTGGGTTATGTTATAAGCGACTCATTTCGTGGTGGAGCGTCACATTTCTAGTGGCACCAGAATAGGTCTGAATTTCGCTACAGTGGTTCATGGCATCATCTGAAGTAGGCTTTATATCAGAGGAATGATCCTTAGGCGTCAGTGCGGCAGACATCAGTACAGCCAATCACTGTCAGAAAGCATTATCAAACGCTACAGCAAAAAATAGATATTCCCCTAGAACTATCATGTTGAACTTTTATGTGTGTACTTTTTAGAGTGATTTCGTAAAGCACTTGACATTTCTCTCTCTCTCTCTATGTCTCTCTGTCTCTGTTTCTGTATCTCTTTGTCTCTGTCTCTCTCTCTCTCCCCCGCCCCTCTCTCTCTCTCTTTGTCTCTCTGTCTCTGACTCTGCCTCTGTCTCTGTGTCTATCTCTGTCTCTCTGTCTCCGTCTGTCTGTCTGTCTGTCTGTCTGTCTGTTTCTTTTTCTCTCTCTCTCCCTCTCTCTCTCTCTCTCTCTCTCTCTCTCTCTCTCTCTCTCTCTTCTCTCTCTCTCTCTCTCTCTCTCTCTCTCTCTCTCTCTCGCTCCTTCGGATGAGACTTAACGAGGCCCGTGTGCGAACGCACGCAAACATCTGCGACACGTTAAATCCTGTTCCGCTTTTCGTAGAGTAGGCCATCGTGTGCCGGTGGAACAGATGACATTTACAAAACTGCATACACACGGGGACTGGATGTAAAAGCACAGATGCTTTCCATTATCCTCGATATAAAAGAATAAATCAATCAATAAATCAAATCGCTCTCGCTCTCGCTCTCGCTCTCTGTCTCTGTCTCTGTCTCTGTCTGTCTGTCTGTCTGTCTCTGTTGTCTGTCGTCTGTCGTCTGTCGTCTGTCGTCTGTCTGTCTGTCTTGTCTGTCTTCTGTCTGTCTGTCTGTCTGTCTGTCTGTCGTCTGTCTGTCTTCTGTCTCTCTCTCTCTCTCTCTCTCTCTCTCTCTCTCTCTCTCTCTCTCTCTCTCTCTCTCTCTCTCTCTCTCCTCTCTCTCTTCTCTCTCATACACACTCGCACACTCATACACTTGCACAATAAGTTGTGCAAGTACTTTACGCTTTCTCTTAACTTCTTGTTTATTCTATTATGCCCAGAAATAAATGTTTTTTCTGTCTGATTCACTATTTAGTGGAAGGACGTTAAATGAAGAACAACACTTGCACTCGTATACGTTTGCTTGCACACTTTACGCTTTCCTCTTAACTTCTTGTTTATTCTATTATGCCAAGAAATATTTGTGCAAACAATACTTTCAGAAAGACAGGACTTAAAACATTCATTCCTGTCATCCTTTTTTTTTTTTACAACAGAATGCACAGAGTCTGAAAACACTCACTCACAACTAATAAGCTTTCACCTCAAACTCTGAGACCTTTGGCTATACTGACTTGTCAAAACATGCCTGTTCTGAAGCCTGCCAAGTGGTCAGATGCATCAGTTTAGGAAAATGAAGCACATAGTGTTTAAATCAATGGCTGTTTACAGTTCACAAAATATGCGATATATAAGGTACAATGTAAAGGTGTCCCGTAACCCTAGAGGTCGCAGAAAATTGCATAGAGCCATATTTATTTTTCATTGTTTTTACGAAGTTCGTTATTTGTAAAAAGTTTCTTTAAAGTAATGATAAGTTTGATGTCAAAAAGCAAACAGATAATTATATATATATATATATATATATATATATATATATA
>CM060328.1:5588156-5595656 GCA_030674155.1 Stramonita haemastoma | reverse complement strand
TGTCAACCTGGCAAATGGACGTTTTGCACGAGACTCAGTCAAAACGACAGGTTAAAAATACGGGACTGGGCCGGCTCTACTATGGCCACGCCCAGCCGTTATCAGTGACGTCACAGAGCAATTAAGCCGGGCAGAATTTTTCACCTTGGCAAAATTCTGTAGAAAAGTCACTCTGATAAGGAAAAAAAACAGTTGCAGACAGAAAAAGAAAAAAAAATGGATAGGCGCTGCAATTGTGGCGACGCGCTCTCTGCTAGGAGAGCTGCCCCGAATTTCACTGCAGAGAAATCTGCTGTGACATAAAGCGGTATCAAAAATTTTAAAACGATAAAATAAAGGGAGTTTCTCTCTCCACACAAACTAGGTTTTCAACATAACTCTTAGCTTTCTGTTCTGCCCTGGCTTAACAAGAGACGCCCTAAGGTCTCCTGTCAGTGTCTGCTTTCACTCACTTCGCTTCTGCTTCCTCATTTCCTGTTCGCGTGTGTCTGAGAAGAGAGGGTGATGCTAATGTTGGCGAAACTGCCGTGTATGTCTGGAATGTGAGACCTTGAGAGAACAAGGAGGAACATGCAGTTTACCTTTCCTAATTGTTTTTGACGTAGAAAACATGTATTTTTTTGTGTGAAAATGAAGTGTTTTGGTTTTGCTTTTTTGACAGCCTTTTTTTTTTAACAATCTTTTTTGTTTTTACATTATCTTTTTTCTATGTGCTCTGTTGTAAGCGTGTACTCCTATTTGTTTATAGCTCCTCTATCTTCTTATTAGAGGAGTGTGTATTCTTTGCCTGAGATTGCTTTCGTCATTTTGAAGATTTTGTTCTGTGCAGAGAACCATAGAATGGCTTCAGAAATAGCAGCTTGTAGGGTTTTCCCTCTTCTTCTTCTTCTTCCACTTTTGGGTATCTATGTGTCCTTGGTTTTTTGTTGTTGTTTTTACTATTGTTGTGTTGTAATTGTTGTTGTTGATGCTGTTGTTATTATTGTTGTTATTGTTATTGTTATTCTTGCTGTTGCTGTTGCTCTTGTTGTTGTCGTTCTTCTTGTTGTGTTGTTGTTGTTGTTGTTGTTGTTGTTCTTCTCTCTTCTCTTCTTCTTCTTCTTCTTCTTCTTCTTTTTCTTCTTCTTCTTCTTCATCATCTTCTTCTTCTTCTCTTCTTCTTCTTCTTCTTCTTCTCTTCTTCTTCTTCTTCTTCTCTTCTTCTCTTCTTTTTCTTCTACTTCATAGATTAGTAAAAAAAAAAAAAAAAAAGGCTGACAGACAGACAGACAAATATACAGACAGAAAGACAGACAGACAAAGAGACAGATAAACAGACAGACAGATAAAAAAGAGACACAAAGCGAAAAATAGAAATAAGAATTTGGTCAGAAAGATTTTTTATTATATAATCTTTTAACTTTGGAGAAAGATCAAAGTAAGTAACCAGTCATATCATTCCTATGAGGTAACGATTATGTTCTCTCGGTTTTCCCCTGTTTCCATTTGTTCTGTAATTATTTTCTTTTTCTCTTTCTTTTTTGTGGTTTCATCTCTGCTTACTTTCCTTTCTTTGTCTTTGTTTCTTTGTGCTTTTCATTGTCCCTGTTCATTAGATTCAAACTAACTTTGGAAGTCTTGCCTTCAAATTTGTAATAAAAGACAGGTATCAAAGAATATCTGGAAGAAGTGTGTGGTGTTGTTGTGTGTGTTGTGTGTGTGTGTGTGTGGGTGGGGGGGGGTGGGGGGGGTGGTGGTGGGTGTGTGTGTGTGTGTGTGTGTGTGTGTGTGTGTGTGGTTTTGTGTGTGTGTGTGTGTGTGTGTGTGTGTGGTGTGTGTGTGTGTCTTTGCCTTGTCTTGAACTGAAACTGTATCAGACAGACGATCAGTATTTCACCAGCATTGAGAGCATGTGTCATAAAGTAGATCTACATCACTAGATGTCAAATTCACCATTATTTATCTTTTTCCTACTGAAGTTCTCCTTCTCGGAAATGATAGGATTAATTTTTGTTTTTTTGCTGAGGGTATCACATGATCTGAAAGTGTTGAAGTCCTGTCCTATTTGCAGTCAATGTCTTTCTGGCGTGTAAGGTAATGGTTAAAGTCTCACAGCTGTCAATTATCCCCACTTTCAGCCACTCTAGCCGCTATCCATTCCATCCCAGCCCAGCCCAGCTAAAGCCAGCTGATGCTAATCATAGCATAAGTGACCACACTTGAACTTGGGTAAAGCAAGGGATGTGCTAATTTTAGCAATAGGCTCTGAACATTTGACTGAGTTATGATGGATGTGCACGCGCTGAAAAACTCATTTGTTGGTTGATGATGTATGATGCAAGAGGTTATGTTAAAATAGGTTACCACTTTGTCATGTACACACTTATTTTTTCTAACCACCAACCTGTCTTCATTTGTGGAAGGAAACAAAAAAAAAAAAGAAAACAGATACAACCAGGATGAATGCAACTGAAATCAATAAACACAAAAGAATGATAATGACAAAAGTAATAATGGTCATATAAAACAACAACGAGAAAAACAACATCTCAATTAAGACTACGATAAGGAGTGCTCCAACCACTTTTATCTTCCCTCTCTTTCAACGTTTTTCCTGTTAAATAGTTAGATTTTTTTCTGACAAACTCAAGAAACAAAATTGGTATTAGGTATAGAAGGTTTTTTTGCGATTAGAATTAAACTATGTAACAGAGAAAAAAACAAAAAACAAAAAACGCCACTTTTTCCCCTGAAATACAAAGCACGCTTTAACAAAAATCAGATCCACCAGTGTGAGTTGCTGAATAACTTATTCGCCACAGTAAGAACAACAGGGTTTGCCCAAATGTCAGGAGCATTTTACTCTGTTCTTATTGGCTGTATTGGCATCTTTCCGGGGCCAGAATGGAGACAATGGAAAAGTGATTGGCGTTTTTGCTATTGGCAAATAAACCCTCTGTGATAAAAAGACTAGGGTGAATTTTAAGACAACATTTGAGAGTGTTATAAAACTGATTGTTTGCACGGCTTGATAAAAGATTGATTGTTTCCAGAAACTAAAGATGATATAGCTGGTGTTGAAAAAGACTGTTGAAGAAAACAATTAAAACTGAACTGGAGTTTAGGTGTGTGTGTGTGTGTGTGTGTGTGTGTGGTGTGTGTGTGTGTGTGTGTGTGTGAGAGAGAGAGAGAGAGAGAGAGACAATGACAAATGACAATGACAATGACAATGACAAAGATTTATTGCGTTAGGTTTTTCAACCCATTCACAAAGGGTAGATGGGGAGGGGACCGAAATCGAAAGATACAACAAAATTTCAACACTGTACAACATCAACGATTCTTCGCGATTGGTAACCGAAACGCGGTATTGTTTATAATAGTTTGTGTGGATGTCACTGGTAATAACCGATGTCGTAGCAGGGATCGTGGAACTGTCACAGAGCGGCATTAGCGGTGTGGTTGTGCTGCTGGCTGGTCACTGGACGTGTCCGGAAGATTTCCGTCTTCATTTGCTTCCTTTAATGACTGGAAGCCCCTGTCCATTGAGTCTGCAAATTGTTGAAAAAGTTCCATCAACATCCCGCGTGACATAGTGGTGCTGTTTCCTGATTCATCGATGGCATTCGTTTCGAATGGTTCCGCTCTATGGCTGTTCTCTGTCGCATCTTCTGTAGAGCTGTGCTCTGTCAGTGTCACAGGCGGTATTGTTGGCGCCTCACTGCTCACAGTCATGACATCTTCATCGTCAATATCCTTGTCAGTGTCAGAGCCGCAACTCCAGTCCTCAATCGCCAACTCGTGCGGTTGCACTGTCACTGACACTGGGTCAACATCAGGCATGCATGACGGAGAAGAGACGGCTTGCCGTGTTGCACGTGCGGATTTAGCAGCGCATCGAGGAGGGCCAGTGGGCGTGTCATCTTTGAACGTGTCCATGGCAATTTCATTTTCAGTGTTATAAAATAAACTTGGGGCGTGGGGAGAAACAAATTCGAAGGGGAGACACAATGTTCACGTTGTTTCTCCATTAAACTGACCTTATGTGTCTCCACTCGCCTTTTGTCCCTAGCAATTTGCGCTGCCCCTTTCTTGCGGTACACAACGCTGTCACTGTGGCTGTGTGTAGCAGGATGCTGGTGGGCCGGCGACAGGCGCAACACAATAACAGTTTGATTCTCTCTGCCGTCGATTTTGTATGATGTGAGAGACATTTCCTGCAGGAAGATGTTCAAAACCGTTTCTAGAGAAGATGGTAGTCCCGTCACCGGCATACTGGAGGTCTTTCTGGTAGAAAATAGGAAATTTCTTTTCTCACTTCTGAAACCACGTCTTGCTGGTAGCCAAGCAAGGGAAGCCACTAGAGAGAGAGAGAGAGAGAGAGAGAGAGAGAGAGAGAGAGAGAGGAGAAGAGAGAGAGAGAGAGAGAGAGAGAGAGAGAGAGAGTGAGAGAGAGAGAGAGAAAGTGTGTGTGTGTGTGTGTGTGTGTGTGTGTGTGTGTGTGTGTGTGTGTGTGTGTGTGTGTGTGTGTGTGTGTGGATTCTCGCACAATGAGGACTGAGAAGAGACAAAGATACATTAACAGACACAAAGACGCAGAGAACATCACAAAATGTATACATTCAAACGACAAAGCCAAAGGAGGGAGCATAAAAGAAAATATACATTTTCTAAGCTTTAAAGACGACATACAATCACACGTTCCTTCGCTGTATGGTTCTTTGAAATTCTTTGAGCCCTTGTAAACGACTTTACCTTTTTTTTGAAATACTGGAATCAAGACACATAACACTTCTTCTTGTCTCTCATTCTTTCTTTTGTCTCTTTTTCTGTATCCATTTTTGTTTCTTTCTGTCTGTCTTTCTGTCGTTATGCATCTATGTCTTTCTTTCTATCTTTCTGTCTTTGGATTTTTTTTCTGTTTTCTGTTCTTTCCTCTGTTCTTTATTTTATTTTTTTTCTTTGAAAATTTCTTTCAGTTTCTCTTTCTTTTCGTCTTTCTTTCTCTTTCATTCTGTCTTTCTTTCTTGTTATGTCTTTGATTTTACGTCTGTACACTTGAAGTGATATTAGACGATATTGATATTCTTTCTTCATTCTTTCATTCTGTATATTGTTTTCTACTTTCTGTATTCCTTCCTTTCTTTGATTGAACGTTTCTGCACTTCTGTATTGTACATTTTTTATCATCCTCGCAGTGCATTTAGCTTCTTTCATATTTGAATTGTCGTTTCTCTTTCGTATTCTCTCTTGTTTTATTCTTGTTTTGGCAAGAAAGCTGGCACACCTTTATAGCAAATATTTCAAACGGCAGACTGGAACACTGTCATCTTTTCTGTTTTATGGTCCGTCGTCTTTGGCTTCTGCGTTGTGTTTTTGTTCTCCGTCGGCAGATTTGATGCTATTTGTAGATGTAGATCTGTGAAATAACAACTTATACAGAAAGGGAAAAGAGGTGGAGGTGGAGGAGGAAGGAGGTAGGAGGAGGGAAGAGAAGGGAGAGAGAGAGAGAGAGAGAGGAGAGAGAGAGAGAGAGAGAGAGAGAGAGAGAGAGAGAGAGAGAGAGAGAGAGAGAGAGAGAGAAGAGAAGAGAGAGAGAAGAGAGAGAGAGAGAAGAAGACAGAGCAGACAGGACAGACAGACAGAGACAGAGCAGACAGACAGACAGACAGACAGAACAGAGACAGAGACAGACAGAGACAGACAGACAGACAGACAGACAGACAACAACAGACAGACACACACACAACACACACACACACACAACACACACACACACACACAACACACACACACACACACACACACACACACACACACACACACACACACACACACACACACACACACACACACACATACATACACAGACAGCGACAGAAACAAAGGAAGACAGACAGACAGAGAAAGATAGAAAGATATAGAGAGATACGCAGAGAAAGAGAGAAAGAAAGAGAGAGAGAGAGAGGAAGAGAGGGACAGAGACAAAGATAGAGAGAAAGACAGAGACATAGAGAGATACAGAGAGAGAGGCAGAGACAGACAGAGACAGAGAGACAGATAGAGACAGAGAGACAGACAGAAACGAAGAGACACAGACAGACAGACAGACAGACAGATACAGACAGAGACATAATAATACAGAAAAACAGAGTGAGAGAGACAGACGTACACGCATAAACACGCAGGTATTTTATTTTGTTTATGCTAACTTTCTGTTCCAAGTCTAGTTTATTGTAAAACCTATGTACAACAAACATCAGCTTCATGCCGCCAGCAATGTGGAAATTTTCAGAGACTTTGTGCCACAGGTCTGCGAACAGTCTGGAAATAGGCATAGCCCTAAACATTTCACCTCAAGTTCATACACATTGTGCTCTCTTCAATTGTCAAAACATGTTCATCCTGGCGTCTGTTAGCCGGAGAGATGCAGCAGTTTAGAATGTAGTATAAGTATGGTATAATAATTAGAGTAGAGTAGAGTAGAGTAGAGTAGAGTAGAGTAGAGTAGAGTAGAGTAGAGTAGAGTAGAGTAGAGGACAGGACAGGACAGGACAGGACAGGACAGGACAGGACAGGACAGGACAGGACAGGACAGGACAGGACAGGACAGGACAGTACTGTACTGTACTGTACTGTACTGTACTGTACTGTACTGTACTGTACAGTACAGTACAGTACAGTACAGTACAGCACAGCACAGCACAGCACAGCACAGCATAGCATAGCATAGCATAGCATAGCATAGCATAGCATAGCATAGCATAGCATATCATAGTATAGCATAGTATAGTATAGTATAGTATAGTATAGTATAGTATAGTATAGTATAGTATAGTATAGTATAGTATAGTATAGTATAGTACAGTATAGTATAGTATAGTATAGAATAGTACAGTACAGTACAGTACAGTACAGTACAGTACAGTACAGTATAGTACAGTACGATGCAGTACAGTACAGTACAGTACAGTACAGTACAGTGTGTGTTGTGTGTGTGTGTGTGTGCGCGCGCGCGCTCGTGTGTACGTGTGTGTGTGTGTATGTGTGTACGAGTGTGTCTGTGCGTGCGTAGGTGTACGCGTACGAGCGTGTGTGTGCGCGCGCGCATGAGTGTGTATGTGTGCGTGTGTATGTGAATGAAGAAGGGCGTGTTGTATATCTTCACTACAGTCAAAAAGTAACATCAAAGACAGTAAGTATTGGTGTCGTCTTTACTGACGGGGTATGTGCGTATTCTTTTGATCTCTTCATCCATTTTTTAACATTTAATTTCTTGTTTTTTGCGGCTGTAGTTTCTGATTCTTTCTCCTTGTGCTTTCTTCGTGTTGTGCCTATTTATGCGTTCCAATATCTATATCTTCCTCTGTTGTTTTTTTCTGGTTCTATGTATTTTTGATGTTTTGGTTTCAGTAATAGACAGTAATATTGGAAGATATATGATTTTATTTCTGTGTGTTTTCTCAGCTTCGCCTTTTGTTCCAAATCCTATCCAGACAGAAGTCAACTGTGTGATGGTTG
>CM060328.1:5575656-5583156 GCA_030674155.1 Stramonita haemastoma | reverse complement strand
GCAGCACCATATAATACACTTGAAACCCGTCAATGTCTGAAGCATTAGAGCTCTGGAAGCAATTTGCTTGCCACCGCCCACGACCCGACAGCGCTGGAGAAAATATGAGGCTGTTTTATTTTTAAAGCTCTGCTCTTCTGCAACTGTGTCTGCTTGTCTTTTTTCTTGGATAGATCAAATATTAGAGCAAAGAATAGAGATTCTTTGATAGTTACACAGGCGTGTGCACGTGCGTGCGTGCACACACACACACACACAACAACATCTATCTATCTATACTATATTATCTATCTATCTATCTATCTATCTATTATATATATCTATCTATCTATCTATCTATCTATGCTATCTACTACTTCTGTCTGTATGTATGTATGTATAGTTGTATGTATTATTATGAGTATGTGATGTAGTATGTAATTGTATGAAGCATATAAATATATATTATATATATATATATATAGTTAGTGTGTGTGGTGTTGTGTTGTGTGTGTGGTGGTTGTGTGTGTGTCTTTGTAGAGCATGCAACCGCTGAGATTGACAATGGTTGCGCAGTAAATTTGAAACACATAAGAAGAGCGTCGCCTAAGAAAGATAGTATTTAAAAAATATGACAACATGTGTGGGACGGGGTAGCTCAGTAATCAGAGCACTCGCTTTCCCTCAGCCAATACAAAGTTACGCAGTTACTAGCATGGTTGCCAATTGAATAGGTGACCGTTTACACACCTTGGCTTCAGTACAGTCCCCAGTTTACCCTGCTATAATATAATGGGTAAATGGGTACCTGTCCTCTTTAGGGTCAAGGAAGGTAAAGCAACGAGGGAGAGGAGATGGGCGCAGCCCTTGTTATGCTAACCCCTAGAGAAGCTGAGGCCTCTGATGCCTCGCTCCCCTATGTTTACATTACTTATGGGAGACCTTTACCTTAACCTTAGCAACATGTTTAAAGAGCTATATGTCACGTTATTTAGAATGCCAGTGTATATCTGTATCTAGGGCCAGGTGTTGTTTTTTTCCTGCAGATTACTCATTCACATTTGATAAGACAAACTATAAAACGTATGTACTTTTGAACTTTATGTTACATTACCGAAGCCACACACAAAAAAGTGCAGATACTGCATGAACAAAACCCAGCAAATGTCGTGTAGTCTGATACTGACCTTGATGCGAGGAAGAGAAAGGGGCAGAACTGTAGGAGCTGATGATGAGTGTTCCAGATATTGTAAATAGGGTTTTATTTTTTTTGTACTCGCTATGTTCTACAAGCTTTTTGATTTTTTGTTTCTTTTATGTTTTCCTGTTCAAAGGTCTTCCTCTACATTGTTTTCTTTCCATTTCCTCTCTCTGGCATGTCATTCATTCAACTCATTTTTTATTTGAAGTTTTTTTAAAATTCTCTACATCTCTTCTCTCTGTCTCCTCTGTCTCTGCCCGTCTCTGTCTCCTGTCGTCTCTCTGTCTGTCTCTTCTGTCTGCTGTCTTCTGTCTCTCTCCTCTCTCTCTCTCTCTTCTCTCTCTCTCTCTCTCTCTCTCTCTCTCTCCTCTCTCTCTCTTCTCTCCTCTCTCTCTCTCCTCCCTCTGTCTGTCTGTCTCTATCTCTCTGTCTCAGTCTCTATCATCCCTCTGTATCTGTCTCTGTCATTGTCTGTCTGTCTGTCTCTTTCTCTGTCTGTCTGTCTGTCTCGTCTGTCTGTCTGTCTGTCTGTCTGTCTGTCTGTCGTCTCTCTCTCTCTCTCTCTCTCTCTCTCTCTCTCTCTCTCTCTCTCTCTCTCTCTCTCTCTCTCTCTCTCTCTCTCTCTCTCTCTCTCTCTCTCTCTCTCTCTCTCTCTCTCTCTCCTCTCTCTCTCTCTCTCTCTCTCCTCTCTCTCTCTCTCTCTCTCTCTCTCTCTCTCTCTCTCTCTCTCTCTCTCTTCTCTCAGTCATTGAATGCACGTCAGAATATGTTTTAGCCATTTTATTCAAAAGAGTAAAAACAGGCAAACTACTCTGAATGATAGTCATTTCTACAAGGTCACATCGGCAGAGTTCTTTTTGTCCATCTAAAAGAAATGTATACAGGCCATAAGAATAGTGATCGATGTATAGGTGTGCTATACTTAAGCCTTTCAGTCTGGCACAGCTCATGAGCCTTAAGCATTTCTAAAAATGTTGTAATTACAACAAAGAGTGCAAAATGGTTTTCAAATATCTACAACCAGGAACAACCTGCGGTAGAATTAAAAGGTATAGTGTTTTGGGAATAGGTTAATTCATTGCTCATGATGTTGACACTCACAGCGGCTCAAAAAAGTCAAAGCTGCTGTTTATCCACAACTCCAATCTTTAAACTATTTTTTCTCCTGGAGTTAACATCAGTGCTGAGTCTACTCTCCCCCTAAAGTCCTTCGGATAAGACTATAAACCGAGGCCCCGTGTGTGAACGCACGCAGAACATCATGTGCACGCGTTAAATCATGTTCTGGTTTTCGTAAGAGTTGGGCCACTTGTGTGCCGGAGGATACAGATGACATTTTACAAAACTGCATATACACGGGGACTGGATGTTAAAAAAGCACATGAGTGCTTATCCCATTATCCTCGATATAAAAGAAAAAAATAAAATAAAGAATAAAAATAAAAGTTTACCTCTACCTGTTCATCATCGTGATCTCAATGAAGCAGGTAGACTATACATATATACCTGATTAGAGGTGCACACTCAACTATGTCACGGAAAATGGATTACCTTTATACACGAGACTTTCTCACATGCAAGAAACATTGCAGAGAAAAGAACTGTCGAGATGGTAGATAGTGTGCTAATGACCGTTTTTTGTTGATGTCTGTGGCATCGAGAATCTAGGGAAGCGGTGACTTTTTTTTCTTTTTTTTTTACCAGCAGTCTGCCTTCAGTGCCAGAGGTTGCTGTAAGTGACATTGATGTAAGAGCAGGGTTGAGGAGAACTGCATATTGCGGCCTCGTTTTTTTTTTTTTATAACTGTATAGTGTGGCCTCGTTTTTTTATAACTGTGTAGTGTGGCCTCTTTTTTTAGGGTTACACTATTGTGTCCTCTTTTTCTTAGGACTACGTTATTGTGTGCTCTTTTTTGAAGCCCTTAATGAGACCGCCTTTCTCAAAACTTTGGACAGACTGTTTCTTTTTTATTGTTTTAAAGAAAAGGTTAGTGGCGCAAACACCTTCAGAAATTGTAGGTCTTTTTTTAAACCAGCGGTAATGGTGTGAACACGTTGAGTAATGTTTTTTTTTTTTTAAAGATTAATGGTGTGTAAACGCGGCCTTACATAGCTGAGTATTTTTTTCTTAATGTCAATGGTGTGCAGATGTGGCCTTACATAGATTGCAATGTTTTCTTTTGCATGCAGACGTGGATGTTGCCAGTAAGATGCTATACCATCCTCTTTTAATGATAGTCAGTCATTCACAAGCACAGACCCTTAAACGTGTCTAAAGTTTCCCTATTTTTAACAAAGCAAACTGATTGTGAAACAACAACAGCCAGGAATCAGTTTTTGCAAAATATAGGTGGATCGGTGTTCTAGGTGGTAACGCGCCTTGCCTAGAAATCAAAAAGTCCGGGTCGGAGTGTGCGGTGGTTTTGTACCCCGTTTGCGCCCAAAACTTTTCCCCCATCCATTAGACCCTGAGTGGTGGTCTGGGCGCTAGTCTTTCGGATGAGACGATAAACCGAGGTCCCGTGTGTTACACATCACTATTTAGCGCACGTAAAAGAACCCACGGCAACAAGGGGGTTGACCCTGGCAAAATTCTGTAGAAAAAAGCCAATCTGATAGGGGAAACAAACACAGTTGCATGCAGGAAAAAGAAAAAAAAAAGGTAGGTATTGCACTTGTGGCGACGCGCTGTTTCTCCCCGGGGAGAGCAGCCCGATTTTCACGCATAGAAATCTGCTGTGACAAAAAGTGGTACAAAATACAAAATGCAAAACACAAAAACGAGTCAGTATGTATGGACAGCAGTCCAGTCATTGCTTATAAAGGTGTCACACCATCCAATTCTGGTCTGTGTGATTTGGCGGGAGGTAGGGGGGGGGGGGGGCTGGGGGGGCGGGGGGTAGTGGTGGTTACAGCATTGAGCTTGTGATCTGGCGGCATGGGTTCGAGCCTGTACCGAAATATTCCCCTGGAGCTAGCAGTAGTACTGACTTCACTCTTCCAAAAGTCCTTAGGATCAGACTATGGACTAAAGTCCCGTAAGCGTTCGCACATTGGACACCTTGTACAAATGTTAAAACCTTTTTTGCCTTCCATATAATATATATATATATATAATATTATATATATATTATATATATATATATATAATATATATATATATATATATATATATATATTATATATATATATGTATATATATATATGTATATATAATATATATATACATATATATATATATATATATATATATATATATATATATATATATATATATATTATATATATATATATATAATATATATATATATATATATATATATATATATATATATTTTTGTGTGTGTATGTGTGTATGTGTGTGTGCCAACAAAAATGATAACAACAAGTACATGAATTTGTTCCCAATATTTAGGTTTTACGCTTTCCTCTCTCTCTCTCTCAATCTCTCTCTCTCTCTCTCTCTCTCCTCTCTCTCTCTCTCTCTCTCTCTCTCTCTCTCTCTCTCTCTCTCCTCTCTCCTCTCTCTCTCCTCTCTCTCGCTGTCTCTCTCTCTCTCGCTGTCTCTCTCTCTCTCGCTTCTCTGTCTGTCTGTCTGTCTGTCTGTCTGTCTGTCTGTCTGTCTGTCTGTCTGTCTGTCTGTCTATCTGTCTGTCTGTCTGTCTGTCTGTCTGTCTGTCTGTCTGTCTGTCTGTCTCTCTCTCTCTCTCTCTCTCTCTCTCTCTCTCTCTCTCTCTCTCTCTCTCTCTCTCTCTCTCTCTCTCTCTCTCTCTCTCTCTCTCAACAAAAAGCAAACAACACGTACCTACACAATGTTGCTTGTTGTTCCTGTCACTCAGAGACATTGATTTATTCAAAAACTGTTGCCTCTCAGAGACTAGGAGTGGCTTAATAGTTGACTGTTACATTGTTTTTCCCTGTTCTTTTTCGGATCTTTCCTGTCACAAAGCCTGACTATAGATTGCTGAAGAAAGGGAGTCTGAACTGGTTTAACCTTTGTCTGAAAAGACTATTGGAGTAGAAATCTCTTTTCTGTGTCATCAAAAAATGTCTTACATGGAAAAAAAGGCAACAGGAAGAATAATGGATGGGTTTTCTCTGTCTGTTCGTCACCCTGTACTTCTGTATTCAGATTCCGTAAGATGTCATGAGATTGTTAAAAAAAAAGTCTGCGATCTTCACGTTTACCTCCACCTCCACCTATCCTGTATACACGCGGACTATGGGGGCATCACTGAAGATTTTGCAACCAGCTTCCTCCATTCCCCACGGTCTTCCGCCCTCCGTAGTAGATCACCCAAGCTAAGGCCTGTCCATTCTTTGATGTAGTCTTCCTATCATTTCCTCTGTCTGCATCTTCGTTTCATACCTGATCTATCACTTCTAGATCAGAAAAAGTGTCTTGCTGTAAGGTTCCACAGCAGAGGGTGAGGTTTCCAGTACTGCGGTGACCTCTGAAGAGTGCTCAACCAGGAGCCAAAGCTCGAGTCAGGTCAAACAAACGGCATGGTCCTTTTTGGGGAAGTGCCTAAAAATGCTCTTTGCTAAACAAAATATCTTATATTGGATTTTTTTCATTTGCGAAATCTTTAGCAATAGTAGTAGGCACCCATCAGTCTCGGAAGACTATGGAGGTGCGCTCTAGTCTTTAGAGCTCAAAGCCTGGGCATGTATGCATGGAAGGCAAGATGTTTAGCAATAATAGTTTAGATAGATAGACTAAAGCTGTAACTGGTTATGTGCCCTTGTTTTTCTCTTAAGTAAAGTGTATATATATATATATATAAATGTATATATGTGTATATATATTATGATTATATATATATATATATATATATATATATATATATATATATATATATATATATATATATATATATATATATATAATATAATATTCATTTATACTCTGTTCAGATTTAAGCTGAAGAAAAAATGCACCCCAGATATGTACACAGCAGGACAAAAATACAAAGTACAAAAGGATTAGAACCTCCAGTCTCAGGAACCTTTCCTAATTGTACATTTTGTACAAATGAATTTTAGTGTGTATCTCTACGCACGCACGCACGAACACACACACATACACACACAAACATACACACACATACACACACACGTACGCACGTGTCAATTTCTGTTGGGTGCCTTCACACTCTGGATTCTTTCCAAATGAGTGGGCAGATAGAGCTGCTAAAAAGGGTGCAAAACATGGACGGGATTCAATAGAATTGAATGTGCCTTTATCCTTGCAAGAGGGGTACAGTCTACTAGAACAAAAATCATGGAGACATGTCACCAAAACTAATCAGCAAAATAAGATATTTTTAAATAGAACTGTGATCAATACCAATAAGTTAACAGTTGTCAACTACGCAAAGACTTGTGAAAATGTTTTCACATCAAGAAGAATTAATACACTATTTTATAGAATGAAACTAAACGCATTGATAACCAAGTTCAGCAAAAATGGTAAATGTCTGTGTGGTGAGAATATCACTAATACTCATATACTTTTTGACTGCAAGAGTGTAAAGCCTTTCATGCCCCATTTTTCTGAAAACTCTCTCACCAACATATTCAGTAATTTAAAATTGGCATTTGAAATTGTAAAGTGTCTCTATCACAGTCCGATAGGACATTTGTTATAGTTACATTAACGTTAATGAGTTCTTATATTTCTGTTATTTCTATTGCATAACCAAGTTTCCTTATGGGGGGGGGGTGTTTGTTTGTATTTGTTGTTTTTTAGGATGGAGGGTGACATGTTTTTGAGGGTTTTTTTCTGGGTGTTTCTTTTGGGTTTCTTTTTTTCACATCGTCTAATATCACTGAGAGTGAACAGACGTAAAATTGAAGACAACAACAACAACGTACGCACGCACGCACGGCCCCCTCCCCACCCACCACCCACCCCCACCCCCACACACAAATACAAGCATACTCATATACAGAACCACGCATGAGCGTGTGGGCACGAAATCAAAATGTGTTGCCTAATTTTCCAAGACATTGAAGAAGAAGAATCACGTTCTAGCATCGCTTCAACTTCTGAAACAAACAACCCTAAAGCACCCAACGAGCTCTTTCAGGCTGATTGAAGCACTGACAGACAGTGGGATTGTGTCCAGAATTGTGAGGATTTAACAGACACTTGAAAGTCTTAACAAGTAAGGGCATGAGTGGTGTTGTGTTTGAGGTGGAAGTCTGATCTATTTTTTGTGTTCGTTTGTTTGTTTGCTCTTTGACAAAAATGCAATCTATCGAATCAAGTGTGTGGTCAGTTCTGGGGGGGGGGGGGGGGGGGAAGGCGGGGTGGG
>CM060328.1:5565656-5570656 GCA_030674155.1 Stramonita haemastoma | reverse complement strand
TCCCCTCCTCCTTCTTCTTCCTTCCTTCCTCCCTCCCTCCTTCCCTCTCCTTCTTCCTTCCTTCCTTCTTCCTTCCTTCCTTCCTTCCTCCTTCCCTCCTTCCTCCATTTCCCACTTCTGCACCTGGCAGAGGAATCGTGAACAAGTTTTTGCCTGCCTGGCTGGCTGCATGTGTCTGTCTGATCTGACCGTTGCTGGTGCTGTGGTGTGTTCATCCCTCCGCTCTAAGGTACTGGTTTGTCTCTTTATCCCCGCTCCCTGCACACTACAAAAGTGCGCGCCGCGCACGCACGCACACACACACACACACAGAGGCACACGTGCGCGCACACACACACACACACACACAGACACACACACACAAGTGCGCACGCGCACGCACTCACGCACTCACGCACAAACGCACAAACGCGCACACACACACAGACACATACAAACGCACACATGCACACACACAAACACACTTACATACACACACTTACATACACACTCACACATACACACACACACACACTCTCTCTCTCTCTCTCTCTCTCTCTCTCTCTCTCTCTCTCTCTCTCCTTCTCTCTTCTCCTCTCCTCTCTCTCCCTCTCTCTCTCTCAAACACAAGATTCAAGATTTAATTCCTTTCACCCCTTAACAAGACCATGACAGCAAAACTAAATTCAGCTAATTTACAGAGATTTTAGTGACAGTTTAAAGATTAAGGTGAAAAATGTTTTCATGACATATGCAGCCGTTCGGGAGCCAGATGTCAGAGACCTCAGCTTCTCTAGGGGCCAGCAAATTGAGAGCGGCACCCATCTCCTCTCCCTCGCTGCTTTACCTTCCCTGACCCTAAAGAGGACAGGTATTTATTTACAGCTAGGTGAATTTCGAGGACTGTACTGAAGCCAAGGCTAGCGAACAGTTACCCATCACTTGGTAACCACGCTCAATGTTGCTTAACCTTAGCTTGGAGAAAGTGAGTGCCCTGACCACTTAGCATTGGTTAAGGCATTGTATCTTTCGTTTACTGCCAGAATTGTTTCGTTTGTTTACTGCCAGTCTCTGTGTGTGTGTGTGTGTGTGTGTGTGTGTGTGTGTGTGTGTGTGTGTGTGTGTGTGTGTGTGTGTGTGTGTGTGTGTGTGAGAGAGAGAGAGAGAGAGAGAGAGAGAGAGAGAGTAGAGAGAGAGAGAGAGAGTAGAGAGAGAGAGAGAGAGAGGAGAGAGTGAGAGAGAGAGAGATGAGAGAGAGAGAGAGAGAGAGAGAGTAGAGAGAGTAGAGAGAGAGCAGAGAGAGAGAAGAGAGAGTGTGTGTGTGTGTTGTGTGTGTGTGTGTGTGTGTGTGTGTGTGTGTGTGTGTGTGTGTGGTGTCTGTGTCTGTGTCTGTGTCTGTGTGTATGAAACCCTCGAACAGAATTAATTTTATCTAACGTTGTCCATCTGTATGCTTTCCCCTGACGTCATTATTTTGTTTCTCGCTGTTCTGTCTCCACATCCGTGTTATCCTTTTTCGGGAGTTGTTGGATGATAGTTAGGTCTGCTAGATTTGTTTATACATTTGGCTGCTATAGGTACGTTTTTTTCTTTTCTCGCGGCTTTGCCTTTTTCTTCCGCTCAAACTTTCATGTCTTCTCCTTTTCTCTTTTTATGTCCTTATAGGTAAAATGTAAAGGTGTCCCATAACCTGTGTGGTTGTAGGGCAGCGAGGTGTCACTTCTCTAGGGGCCAGCATATTGAAGGCGGCACCCATCTCCTCTCCCTCGCTGCTTTACCTTCCCTGACCCTAAAGAGAGCAGGTACCCATTTACAGCTGGGTGAACTGGTGGGACTGTACTGAAGCCAAGGTGCGCGAACGGTCCCCTATCCACTAGGTAGCCACGCTCGATGCTGCTTAACCGTAGCTTGGGGAAAGCAAGTGCCCTTACCGCTGAGCTATCCAGTCCCATTATTTCTTTTTATACATGTCAATATTTTCTTTTTTCGTTTCATCACAGATATGCCTATTTTCCTTTCATTTCTTGTTGCTTTTATCCTCTCAACTTCACAGGTTTCCTTTTCTATCTTTGCATTTAACTCATTATTTTCTCATTTATATGTGTTTTTTTAAATTTTATTTATCTTCTTCCTTTTTTCCAAAAGTGTGGTTCACCCCAGAAACGATTTTCTTTTACTATTTTTTTTTTTTTTTTTTTTTTTTTTTTTAGATCGATGTAGCCATTTTCCAGGACATTTCTTCTCATATGACTTGTTTGTTCCTTTTATTCATTTATCTTTGGGTTTTGGTGGGTTGTTTTTGTAGGGATAGTTTTGTGTTTTAGTTTAGAATGTTCTTTTATGCTGACATGGTATTTCCATTTCGTGTGTGTGTGTGGTGGGGGGGGGGGGGGGGGGGGGGGTGGCACGTGTGTGTGTGTGTGTGTGTGTTGTGTGTGTGTGTGTGTGTGTGTGTGTGTGTGTGTGTGTGTGTGTGAGTGTGTGCGTGTGTGTGTGTTTGTGTGTGTGTGTGTGTGTGTGGTGTGTGTGTCGTGGTGTGTGCACATTGTTTGTTTTGTGCGCACACACATGAATGCGTGCGTTCGCAAAGACGTGTTCGTGCATACGCGCACATCTGTATGTAAGTGGAGCATGCGTGTGCTCACTAGTGTGTGTGCACATTTCTGTAAATGTGTTTACCTACCCGTATGTTGGAGTGTATACATGAGCCTGCGCAAATTATATGCGTGTATTCTTTCATAATTATGTGTTTGTACATGTATGCGTGGTCGTGTAACGTTTCTGTCTAAAATGTTTTGTTTTGCATTTTTCTCTTATTATTTTAATTGTTTTTCTCTGAACAATGTTTCCTTTACTTTAAAAAGCCTCTGAAAAATACCGAAGCAGTATGTATACTACTGCGCAAATTGACTGCATTATGTACCCCTAGCGTACTGATATCAAAGGGACCAAAGAATAGCCTGGCTACAAAGATGGCTGCAAAGAAATTTGCCCAACTTCTTCTTCTTCTTCTTCTGCTTCTGCTTCTTCTTCTTTTCTTCTTCTTCTTCTTCTTCTTCTTCTTCTTCTTCTTCTTCTTCTTCTTCTTCTTCTTCTTCTTCTTCTTCTCTTCTCCTCTTCTTCTCCTTTTCCTCCTTCTCTCTCCTTCCTCCTTCTCCTCCTTCTTCCTTCTTCTTCCTTCTTCTTTCTTCTTCTTCTTCTTCTTCTTCTTCTTCTTCTTCTCTCTTCTCCTTCTTCTCCTTCTTCTCCTCTTCTCATCTCCTCTCCTTCCCCTCCTCCTTCTTCTTCTTCTTCTTCTTCTTCTTCTTCTTCTTCTTCTTCTTCTTCTTCTTCTCTTCTTCTTCTTCTTCTTCGCAATTCTTCGCAATTCTTCGCAATTCTTCGCAATTCTTCGCAATTCTTCGCAATTCTTCGCAATTCTTCGCAATTCTTCGCAATTCTTCTTCTTCTTCTTCTTCTTCTTCTTCGCAATTCTCCTCCTCCTCCTCCTCCTCCTCCTCCTCCTCCTCCTCCTCCTCCTCCTCCTCTCCTCCTCTTCTTCTTCTTCTTCTTCTTCTTCTTCTTCTTCTTCTTCTTCTCTTCTTCTCTTCTTCTTCTTCTTCTGCACCCTCCCACACATACACACATTATAGCGAAATTTCTATCATTGTAAGATGCACACTATGTAGCGTGATGTCACACACTGTCCCAGCTTCTATGTGCTTCTCCTTTTTTTTTTTCATCCACGGAATATGGATGGAAATGACCGAGAATCAATCGTGGTCAAAACGCAATAAGTGTCGGCCATGGAAAACCAATGTGGAATAAATGGCGGGTAAGAGAGGGAGGTATAGGGTATTAAAGGATGAGCAGGGCACGTGCAGTTTACAGCTAGGAGCATCAGTGCTAACATTGTGCCAATGTCCTCAACCCTTGGGTCACATGAATAGGAAGAAGTGTCAGCGATGTCCAAGCTGGCTGATGGACACTGCTTTCATGACTTCTTTCTTAGATAACCCTTTTTTTTTCGCTGGTCATTATTTTTTGAGGAGCCTGGATACTTGACCGTATAGCTTGAAAATCTGATTTTTGAAAAAAAATGTTGGGGGTCAGGCGTTGTAGGTTAAATGAAGGATTTGGGTTAAGAAGGTTTTTTAAATATCTTTTTTAATTTCATTCTATTGTAGATTTGGTGAAAATACAGAAGCAAAAATAATGTCATATTATTTTTTTGTGTTTAGCAGATTTGGTTTCAGCCATTTGATCTTTTTTCTTAAACACACACACACACACACAACACACACACACACCACACACACCCACCACTCACACATGCACACGCACACAACTCACACACGCACAACACACACTCACACACCACACACACAAACACACACACAAACACACACACACACAACTAACACACACACACACTCACCCCCCCCCACACACACACACACACACTGACTTTCATACAACACCCTTTTGTCCTTGCTTTATGATCATCGTCTTTTGTTTTTCTTTTTCTTCAAAACCCAAAGAAACGATTTCTCACGTTATCCTGCCCTGTCTCTTAGATTTTGTATGCTTCTTACTTTTTATGATCTAGTTTTATTTACTATCTTTTCTTTGTAGTTCCTTTGGAATTTTTTTTGTCTATTGTTTTGTGCATCTCTCTGACATTGATCTGTTTAGTTACCACTTTATGGCGGGGAGTTTCCGTTTTTTTCAGCAGTTTTCATTTTCTCAGGTTTGTTTTAGTTTTGTTTTGTTTTCTATTTTGTATTACAATCATTTTCAAAGTGATTCTCCTTCTTACACGTGTTCAGTGTGTCTCTTTTCTTTTTTTTTTGATGTTTTTTTTTTTTACATTTTGTGTTCTTTCATCAATGCTTGGTTGCCTTTTCCCATCTTCTTCATTATACACGTAATGTTCTCCTTTGTGTAGGATTATTCTCTTGTTTATTCTTTTCTATTCTATTCTTTCTAGATTATTTTCGGCAATGTGTCGTTTGTACTGAAATTTTTACTGGACTTTTATT
>CM060328.1:5540656-5553156 GCA_030674155.1 Stramonita haemastoma | reverse complement strand
TTCTTGTGAAACACCACAGCGCTGCTCAATAACCCAGTGGGTTTTTTTAATCGGGCATGCTAGCTGTTGGGAAATAATCAATGACACTGATTTATCTATAGAAGATGACAAAATCAGCTGTTTGGGAATAGTCTACCGCACTCATTTATCGTTAAAAGATGATAAAATCAGCTGTTGGGGAATAGTTAATCACACTCATTTATCAATAAAAGGAAATCATAAAACCACCTGTTGATAAATAGTCAATAACACTGATTTGTCAACTAAAAGATGATCAAATTGACTAATACAGATGTATAAATCAGAGTAACTCTCATACCTTCATCCTCTCTATTCATTTTATCTGAATCTTTCTGTCTGTCTTTCAGTCTGCCTATCTATGTGCCTGTCTTCCTGTCTGTCTGTGCTGTGTATGTCTAACTGTATGTCTCTCTGCCTCTTTCTTTGTCACTCTCTCTCTCTCAGTCTCCTTTTCTTGTCTCTCCTTTTCTGTCTGTCTTGTCCTGTTCTGTTTCTGTCTGTCTGTCTGTTGTATACCTGCATGTCTGTATGTGTGTGTGCGTCTGTCTAACTCTCTCTCTCTCTCTCTCTCTCTCTCTCTCTCTCTCTCTCTCTCTCTCTCTCTCTCTCTCTCTCTCTCTCTCTCTCTCTCTCTCTCTCCTTCCCTCCCTCCCTCCCTCCCTCCCTCCCTCTCTTTAACTAGCAGCTGTCGACTCTTACGCAGCATACTCTGGCAAAAAAGGCTTTGATGTAAAGGCTTAATCCAATAGAGCATTGCTTTTTCTTTTCCTAACGACAGGTGATTGTCATTAAGCCTCGTGTTCCTACCCATGCACCATTGTCCGCAAGTCACTCTAGCCAGCAGCAGTTGTCAATAGGCGTCCTTTGCCTGGTGTGTGTTTGAGGACTGATTGTTAGTGGCTCACAAGAGAAGCAGGGCTATGTCTTGGCAATGGGAACAAAAGCACTGCATTGTTCAGCTATGTTGATAACAGTAACACGATCTAATATAACTTCATTCCAGTTTACCCAGAGTGTGCTCAGCTATTTTGATAACATTCACCTCCATCTTTCACTGTCCCGTAGTCCTGTGGAGCGTAAGAGTACCACTGAAGATTTTTGCAGCCAGCTTGCTCCACTCCTCACGGTCTTTCACCCTCCGTAGTAGGTCGTTCCACCCAAGGCCTGTCCTCTCTGTGATGTCTTACCATTTATTTTATTTATTTATCTATTTTATTTATTATCGAGGATAAAGGAATAAGTACTCATGTGCTTTTTAATCCAGTCCCCGTGTGTATGCAGTTTTGTAAATGTCATCTGTTCCCACGTGCACATAATGACCTACTCTTACAAAAGTGGAACAGGATTTAACGTTTCCTTTGTCTGCCTCTTCGTTTTGTTCCTTTTACTGTTCCCTGTAGCACAGTTTTTGGCCAGTCCAGATGTTCGTGTGTGTATTTTGATAACAGCATGGCCTTATTTACTACTGTCTTGGTTACCCAGTGTCCAGCTAGTTTAATAACAACATGGCCTAATTTACTCCTGTCCATTTTGCCCAGTGCTCAGCTATTTTGATAAAAACATTACCCATTTACTCCCGTCCAATTTACCCAGTGTCCAGATATTTTTTTTTATACCAACATGGCCCAGTTACTTCTGTCCGGTTTACCCACTGTTCAGCTATTTTGATAACAACATGGCCCAATTACTTCTGTCCGGTTTACCCACTGTTCAGCTATTTTGATGACAACATGGCCCAATTACTTCTGTCCGGTGTACCCACTGTTCAGCTATTTTGATAACAGCATGGCCCAATTACTTCTGTCCATTTTACCCAGTGTGTATTCAGCACAGACAGCAAGACGTGTGGCTTTTTCCCCTTGTCAGGACAGCAGAGATTACCATTTATATCTCTGTTTATATATCTATTTATTTATTTTCATTTATTTATTTATTTTCATTTATTTATTTATTCTTTTATATCGAGGATAATGGAATAAGCTTTCATGTGCTTTTTAGCATCCAGTCCCCGTGTGTATAAAGTTTTGCAAATTTTGTCATCTGTTCCCACCGGTACACAATGGCCTACTCTTACGAAAAGGGGAACCAGATTTAACGTCAATGTTAAAGACAGCAAGACGTGTGGCTGTTTCCCCTCGTCAGGACAGCAGTGTTTATTACAGACAGCAAGACGTGTGGCTGTTTCCCCTCGTCAGGACAGCAGTGTTTATTACAGACAGCAGACGTGTGGCTGTTTCTCCTCGTCAGGACAGCAGTGTTTATTACAGACAGACAGACGTGTGGCTGTTTCCCCTCGTCAGGCAGCAGTGTTTATTACAGACAGCAAGATGTGTGGCTGTTTCTCCTCGTCAGGACAGCAGTGTTTATTACAGACAGACAGACGTGTGGCTGTTTCCCCTCGTCAGGACAGCAGTGTTTATTACAGACAGCAAGATGTGTGGCTGTTTCTCCTCGTCAGGACAGCAGTGTTTATTACAGACAGACAGACGTGTGGCTGTTTCTCCTCGTCAGGACAGCAGTGTTTATTACAGACAGACAGACGTGTGGCTGTTTCCCCTCGTCAGGACAGCAGTGTCCCAGGTGGTGCTGTGTCTGGCTAAGAAAGTGATAGTGTCTGTGGGTGCAGCGGGGGATGAACAGTGGGGAGATGGATGGTGAGGAGGATGGACAGTTGGGGGACGGGGTGGGGATGGGGAAGGGGAGATAGGTTGTGGAGGTCTGAAAATTGATGATGGTCACTATTATCACTTTCTGATCAAGGATTGTATGTATATAGTGTAAGCATGGGGGGGGGGAGTATTTTCGTGTATGTGTGATGTGTGTGTTTCTGTGTGTGTGTTGTGTGTGTCTGTTTGGGCGTGTGCGTGTGTTTCTGTGTGTGTGTGTGTGTGTGTGTGTGTGTGTGTGTGTGTGTGTGTGTGTGTGTGTGTTTCTCTGTGTTGTCGTGTGTGTGTGTGTGTGTGTGTTGTAAGTGTGTAAATGTGTAAGTGTGTAAGTGTGTGTGTGCTTTTGTGTCTGTCTGTCTGTCTGTGTGTGTTTATCTCTGTGTGTATGTAAGTGTGTGTGCGCGCGTGTGTGTTGCTGTTGTTGTTGTGTGTTGTTGTTGTTGTTGTTGTTGTTGTTGTTGTTGTTGTTGTTGTTGTTGTTATTGCTGTTGTAAACCTCATAGTTCAAGCGCCTGTGGCAGAAGAGAGAATGACCTACTGTGAAGATGCCCTTCGCATCCTTCATACAATATCAAACGTCAGTTCAACACTCTTTCCTGCACTACATGCTCCGTTTTGTTTATATTCATTTTCCAGTCTCACCAGAATTTCTGTAGGAGACTTGATAACACGATATCAAAAGTGGTTATTTATATAGGTTAAAGCTTTTTTTCTCTATAGCTCTTCAAGCTGCAAATAGCTCGATGTACTTTTCCATGCCTGTGTGTGTGTGTGTGTGTGTGTGTGTGTGTGTGTGTGTGTGTGTGTGTGTGTAAGTGTGTAAGTGTGTGTGTGTGTGTAATGTTTATTTTCTACTTCTGTGAAACACAGAATTACAGTTGAAAACTTTGATTTGTCTTGTTTGTTTACCTAATTTTATCAGCAAGAAAAACAACTTTGGCAAGGAGTCTGTAGCTTTTTCTGGAGATATTTTGGCCAAATCAGACAGGAAAAGTAGACAAAGACGAGCAGAAAAGAGGATGGAGGAAAGAAATAAAGAAAGACAAAAAAAAAAGATGGAAAGAAAGAAAGAAAGAAAGAGAGAAAGAAAATTTAACAGGAAGAAAGAAAGAAAGGCAGGCAAAATGATGAAAGAAAGAATAGAAAACAGAGAAAAGAAAGAAAGAAAGAAAAAGAAAGAAAGAAAGAAAGAAAGAAAGAAAGAAAGAAAGAAAGAAAGAAAGAAAGAAGAAAGGAAAGAAAGAAAAGGAAAGAAAGAAAGAAAGAAGAAGAAAAGAAAAAGAAAGAAAGAAGAAAGAAAGAAAAAGAAAGAAAGAAAGAAGAAAGAAGAAAGAAAAGAAAAGAAAGAAAGAAAGAAAAGAAAGAAAGAAAGAAAAGCAGAAAAATAAAGGAAAGAAAGAAAAAAAGCAAGAAACAAATAAACAAACAAAAAACAAACGCAAATATTGTTTTTTCTCATAACAGATTTTTTTCTAACGCAGAGACAGTATAGCACTTGCAAGAAAAAATAAACAACGTATCAGAAAAAAGTAAATAATGATTTTTCAAAAAGCTTTTTAAAGACAAACAAAGAAACAAACATAAAGAAACTAGATTAAAATCTCCTTCAATATTGATCCTCTTAGACAGGCTAGAGAAATGCTTCGCGATGGTTGTGCTTTTGTTCTAAAGCCTGCTGACAATAGAAGAGAGGATTAAGACATCTCCCAGTATTCAGTGTGAGAAAGGAACCATCAGAAAACAAACAGACTTTGCCGTGACTTATTGTTTCCTTTGTTAAAATATTTTGAAGTATTATTCGTATAATAATTTCCTTTCTCTGCTTAACGGTACAAAATCCTCAACTTCTTCTTTCTTCTTTTCTCATGACCGGGATGGTCGTGGAGGAGACATGAGAGCCGCCAGCCCTGTCCTCCGCCTTCCGAATGAGTGTTGGACTGTCCAGGTGGGTCCACTCCTTGATGTTATCCATCCAGCTTTTGGTTTGTCTGCCTCGGCGTCTGCCACCTTCTAGCGTTCCTTGTAGGACTGTCTTGGGGAGGGTGTTGTGGCGTGTGACATGGCCGAACCATGCCAGCTTCCTTTTCTTGACAGTGGCTAGTAGGGGTTCCTGAGGGCCAGCCATCAGTGCGACTTGACTTCGCACAAAGGTGTTTGTTTTCCTATCCTTCCAGGAAATTCTAAGCAGTCGCCTGAAGCATTTTGTCTCGAACGTCTGGATCCGCTTGGTGGTTTCAGCGGTCATTGTCCAACTTTCGCAGCCGTAGAGCAAGATGGAGATGACCAGGGATCTGAACAACTTGACTTTTGTTTTGAAGCTGATGTTGTCGCTTCTCCATTTTCTTGTTCAATTTTGCCATAGCTGATGTTGCCATGGCTAGCCTGGTCTTGATCTCTGTGGTGGAGCGTCCATCTTTCGTGAGGGTAGCGCCAAGATATTTGAAAGCGTCTACTTCTTCCAGCTGCTGCCCATTCATGTAGATCTGTGCTGTGGTGCCGTTTGCACTGTTGACCAATACTTTACTCTTTTCTGTGCTGACTTCCATCCATATGCGCCTGCTCTGTCTACCAGTCTGTTGGTAAGGTCTTGGAGTTCCTTGTTGCTGCCTCCCATGAGATCAATATCGTCAGCGAAGCGCAGGCTGTTAATGGGTCGCCCTCCTATTGAGATGGTAGAGTGGAAGTCGTAAAGTGTTTCCCTCATGATGTTCTCCAGGAATAGATTAAAGAGAGTCGGAGAGAGCAAGCAGCCCTGACGGATGCCGACTGTGGTCTTGAAGTAGTCTCCTACTTGGCCGTTAAGGAGGACTGCACTGCTGGAGGTGCTGTACAGTGCTTCTATGATCTGCATGAGACCCTCCTCAATACCAAACTTCCTGAGGACTTGCCAAAGGCCTGCATGCCACACTCTGTCAAAGGCCTTCTTGAAGTCAATGAAGTTGTGTAGTAAGTCCCTCTGATGTTGCAGATGCTTCTCCATCAGGATTCGGCAACTGAAAATTTGTTCTACCGTGCTCCTTCCTGCCCTGAACCCAGCTTGTTCTTCTGCCAGGTGCTCTTCCGCCTCCTTTTGGAGTCTGTTCAGTATCACTCTTAACATGATCTTGCTGGTGTGGCTAATGAGGCTGATCGTTCTGTAATTCTGGCACTGACGGAGCTTAAATCAACAGTAAAGACATTTCGTCTTGGTGAGGACATTTACGATGATGAGAATTGTGACCGTGACAACGACGGCGACGAGGATGAGGATGATGATGATGATGATGATGATGATGATGATGATGATGATGATGATGATGATGATGATGATGATGATGATGATGAGAAGGAGGAGGAGGAGGAGGAGGAGGAGGAGGAGGAGGAGGAGGAGGAGGAGGGATAATGACAATGTTATGATTTCACACAAAGTCACACACAAACACGCTCGCACGCGCACGCGCGCGCACACACACACACACACACACACACACACACGCACGCACGCACGTACGCGCACACATGCTCACACAAACACACGCACACATGCATGCAAGCGATATTATCCTCGGTATAAAAAGAATAAAATAAAAAATAAATGAAAATAAAAAGCACCCGCGCACGCATACGTATACGCATGTACGTACATACTCACGCACACACACACGCACACGAACACACCCCCACACGCACACACACACACAAACACACACACACACACAACACACACACACACACACACACACACACACACACACACACACACACACACACACACACACACACACACACAGGGGAATACGGGTACTACTGATAATCATTTGCTAGGAAGTGCCATTTCCAACATAATCGTTTTCTAATGTCATGGATCCATTAGTGAATGTTAAAATGTATGGTGGTTAAGAACCTATAATGTTAGACTAAAAGAACGATCACCAGATATTATAAAGTACACACAAGGCTACTAGTAGTGGCTTTTTTTTAACCAGGAGAGATACAGTGACACACACACACACACACACACACACACACACACACACACACACACACACACACACACACACACACACACACACACACACACACACAGCCAAAGAAGAGAGAGAGAGAGAGAGAGAGAGAGAGAGAGAGAGAGGAGAGAGAGAGAGAGAGAGAGAGAGAGAGAGAGAGAGAGAGAGAGAGAGAGAGAAGAGAGAGAGAGAGAGAGAGAGAGAGAGAGAGAGAGAGAGAGAGAGAGAGAGAGAGAGAGAGAGAGAGAGAGAGAGAGAGAGAACATTGAACACTGTATGAATATTCTGTACATTGGCCTTAGGCCACGATACACAAGAGTTTTTTTTTTTTTTTTGGGGGGGGAAGGAAAACCAGTATAATGGTATGCAAAATACACAGACAGACAGACAGACAGATATACAGACAGTCAGACTGAGAGAGAGAGAAATAGAGAGAGAGAAATAGAGAGATATAGAGACAGGGACACAGAGAGAGAGAGAGACACACACACACAGAAAGACAGACAGAGATGGGGGGGGCGGCGACAGACAGACAAACAGGCAGAGAGAATGTTATGGAAATGAAAAGACAACAGACAGATACTGATCATAAACAGATCCTTTAAGCAAAAGCCAAATAGATAGAGAAGGGGCAGTTGGGAGAGGGAGACAGAGACAGAGAGAGAAAAATAAAGAGAAATGGGGGAAGGTGGCGACAGGCAGACAGACAGCCAAACAGGCAGAAAGAATGTATACGGCAAAATTAAGAGACAACAGACACTGATCATAAGCAGAGCCTTTGACAAAATCCAAACAGAAAAAAAACCTGGACAAACAGCAGTGGAAAGGTCAAGCAGGTAAACAGAGAGAACAAAAGACAGGCGTCTAACACTGTACACTGGACAAAAAGTGTGCAGTGTTATGCAGACCACTCTACATAAAAGGTGAAATATTCTGAGCTCGGAAGACATCACATTGCAGACACAGTTGGATATTAAAATTAAATTACAGGCAAAAGATGGATGTGGTTTTTTTTTGCGATGGAATGCTTGATGAATAAAAATCAGTAGGTTCAAGGTTCGAATTCTGTGTAACGTGGAATTGTCTTATTCTTTTTTTCTGTTTTGTCTAGGGTAAGGGTCTGGATGCTAGAATTTGAGATCAATAATAAACTTGAAGGATACTTTGTGTGTGTGTGTGTGTTGTGTGTTTTTGTGTGATGATGAGAGAGAGATGAGTAGAGAGAGAGATGAGAGAGAGAGGGGAGAGGAGGAATGCAGAGTGGAGAGATGGAGAGATAGAGAGAGAGAGAGAAGAGGATAGGGAGAAGGAGAGAAGAGAGAGAGAGAGAATCTAATCAAATTACCCATCAAATAATGATCATTGTTCTATTGGCATTAAACTTGGACACATGAGCAGCAGGAAGAATATAATGGTAGGTTTTGCTCCAAAATCTTCAGAGAGACAGACAAAGAAACACAGAGGCATATGCATTATCAGAGCAGATGATAAGTGTTTTGAGATGATGGGAATTTGAGATGTTAAAAAAAAGAAGAAGATTTAAAGAAGAAGGAGAAGATTTGAAGAAGAAGAAGAAAAAGAGAAGAAGAAGAAGAAGAAGAAGAAGAAGAAGAAGAAGAAGAAGAAGAAAAGAAGAAGAAGAAGAAGAAGAAGAAGAAGAAGATTTCAAGAAAAAGAAGAAGAACAAGAACAAAAACAAAGAACAAGAAGAACAAAAAGAACAACAACAACAAAAAAAGAAAACAGTAACACAAATGCAATTTGAAAACAGTGATACATAAAATAAATAAAAGACGAGCTAATGAACAAGAAAGTTGTCCTGGAAAGGGAAGTAACTTGCTGCAGACGGTGTCACTTGGCGGACACTGGTGGCCCGGTAATTGGATTATGGGCCCACACTGAGCGCCAGGGAATAACGGCTGTTCACTGCCTGGCTGTTGCTGCTGCTCCTGTCTAGGAGGTAACTAATCCCTGCGGTTGTGTCCCCTTAAAACTGGGAATAACTGGAGGAATATCACAGTGACAAAGGAGATGCTAAGTGACCTCACTCACAGGCGTTTTTAAGTGGGGATGTAGCTGTTGTGTTTGTGTGAAAATTCCTTTGGGTGTGACTATAAACTGAGGCCTCATGTGTGAACCCAGGCAGAACATCTTAAGCATACGTTAAATCCTGTTTCGGTTTTCATAAGAGTAGGTCATTGTGTGCCAGTGGGAACAGATGACAAGATTTACAAAACTGCATACACACGAGGACTGGCTGTAAAAAACACGCGAGTGGTTTTTTTCCCATTATTTTCGATATAAAAGAATAAATGAATAAATAGATAAATAGATAAGGGTCAAACACTGATGTGAAATGCAAAACATTATGCAGATCTAACCTTGTTTAAAACCCACACTTTTCTATGTCCACTGTGTCTTAAATTGTGGTCTGCTTTCTGAAAACAGTGAAGCAAGGTATTGTGTGCAACACACCATTAGCAGCGTACTAATAGAGTCCAAATAACTTAAGACTCTTTTTATAGAAACAGGTCACAATCAATAAAATGATCTAACATACTCTGATTGTTTTATTTTTATGGGCATACACATTACACGTCAAAGAGTTGTCTGGTCTTATATGTTAAAACATACTGCAGAAAACTGAAAACGGCGAGGAACGGAGGAAGATGGTTGCAAAATCTTCAGTGTTTTCCCAAAGGTCAACCAGACAAAAGGAAAAGTGAAGAAGAGGAAGAAGAAGAAGAAGAAGAAAGAAGAAGAAGAAGAAGAAGAAGAAGAAGAAGAGAAGAAGAAGAAGGGAAGAAAGAAGAAGAAGAGGCATCACATCATTTTGTCAATATTGGGTATGGGACTGTACTGCTGGGGTCCATTGTATAGTGATATCATACTGTGAGGTTGTTCTGTGATTTATAGTGTGTTCTTGGCCAGACAGAGAGTCAAAGGCACCCAGAGGAAAGCCTAGGGCTATAAATTATGCATCACATCCAGCTTGTGCGTTCAGTGTAAAGGATTCTTGTAGTTTACCATGAATGCTGCTTTGGTGCTGGTTGCGGATGATGCTTCGGTGGTGTTGGATCAAAAGAAACACTTCTGTCTGGTGAATGTTTAGTTTGAAAAAAGATTATGAAGAACCAAACATTCCGTTATGGTAAGCAATAACGATCTCTTGTGCTAAAAGTGATAAAATCGTGTTGTTTTTTTTAAAGTATTGAATGCAGTGACAGAGTTTATGAAAAACGTGACATCTTATATAAAAAAACAATCCAAAGGGGATGTTGGAACACTATCAACAGTCGTAATAACGAGGATTTACAAGACACTATCAATGGCTTTGTGGCCTTTATTTCATGGTTCGGTGCTTTTAGAGGCGTGATCTCATGAACTTTCTTGTAATGAACACACATAACCACATTTTCACACCTTGCAAAATAAAATGACAGAATGCAGACAATATTTGGTTTTGTTCACGAGAAAACTCGTATACATTTGAAGACAGGAAAAGAAAAAAAATAATGGATGGCACTGCTCTTTTAGCGACGCACTCTCCCTGGGGAGAGTAGCCCGAATTTCACGCAGAAAAACTTTCCGTGACTTCAAGTGATGTAACATGTAAAAAAAATATAACGTATACATCATATCACTCAAATGCAACCCAAATTCTGTAAAGCTTCGAAGGGAAAATCTCCAGATATCCATATAGCTATTTTTATACTAAAAAAACATGATTTGGGCCACTTTTGGACCCATGTCTAATCCTAGGATGTATGTCTCTATAAAAAAGGGGTTCCTTTGTTGCATGTCAAAAGTGTGTTTCAGATGTGCGCTGATGGCGGTCAACTAGCCCAAATTAATCACGGTCTCAGGTTCTGCTTTTTGTTTTTCTTTCATTATTTTAAAGGGATTGAAGCTGTTACACAGCCCAGCAGAGATCAATAATGTGACACGGCTACTGTAACGTGACGGGCTGGGGACCACGATCATTAATGCAGTTCTAACAATCTGGAATCCCTGTGCAGACTGTTAGTCTTTGCGTGTTTGCTTTTCTTTTTTTCTGTGAGAGAGGTATATATATATGAATGAATGAATGAATGAATGATGAATGAATAATGAATCAATCAATCAATCAATCAATCAATCAATCAATCAATCAATAAATGAATGAATAAAGAATGAATGAATGAATGAATGAATGAATAAGAATGAATGAATGAATGAATGAATGAATGAATATGAATGAAATTAACAACCATTATTTTTCAAGGGTTACAGATAAACATTCACATACTTTTCAACCGGCCCTTGCCCTGATTAAGGACTATCAAACAACAACAAAAAATACAGCAAAAAAAAACCCCTAAATCAAAACAAAGGGAAACAAACGAAAAGAAAACCTAAACAAACTAAAACCAAAAAAGTAATAGCAATTTTTAAACAAGAAAGAAAGAGAGACAGAGAGAAGAGACAGAGAGAAAGAGAGAGTATGATGAGAGAAAACAACCAAGAAGAAAGAGGAAAAGAAAGGAAAACAAAATCGAAAACAGGCACAAAACCAAAACTGATAAACAACAACAAAAAAACCAAACCAAGCAAAAACGCTGCCCCCCCCCCCAAAAAAAAAAAAATAATAATAAAAAATAAAAATTACAGGGATACATTTTGCCAATACCCCTATATAAAAAGCTGCAGTATGCATGCTTGAGTGAGAGCAGAGGGATGTGTTAGCATGCACAGGGTATCGTCATGTCAGACTCCCCACTGCGGCAAGGTGTCGCTTGATTTCCTTTCAGGTTGCTGTGTGGGAAAGCTGTTGGGGATAAAGTCATCCCCTTACTGGTGCTGTGGGGGGGGGGGGGGATAAACTCATCCCCTAAATGTTGTTATGTGGGATTTAAGTCATCCCCTTTTTCTTTCTTTCTTTCTTTCTTTCTTTCTTTCTTTCTTTCTTTCTTTCTTTCTTTCTTTCTTTCTTTCTTTCTCTTCTTTCTTTCTTTCTTTTCTATTTATTTATTCATTGATTATTTTATATCGAGGATACTGGAATAAGCACCTACAGTGTTTGTTTTTTTTTACATCCAATCCCCATGTCTCTCTGTTTGTATGCATGTTGTCTGTCTGTCTGTCTGTCTGTCTGTCTGTCTGTCTGTCTGTCTGTCTGTCTGTCTGTCTGTCTGTCTGTCTGTCTCTCTCTCTCTCTCTCTCTCTCTCTCTCTCTCTCTCTCTCTCTCTCTCTCTCTCTCTCTCTCTCTCTCTCTCTCTCTCTCTCTCTCTCTCTTACAACTTTTGTGTGGGGATGGAAGTCATCCATTCTTTTTCGTTCTTGTTGGCAGTTTGATGTGATTTGGGTTGATTTGTATGGGATTTATTTTACTCATGTCTTTTATCATGGAGTTCATTTTTTTGCCAGTTTTCATTCTTTTTGTCAGCTTCAAGAAAAGAAGCTGGAAAATACAGGTATCTGTATGTTACACTTTTCAACCAATGACATGTTGACTTGTAAGATACAACTGAAACAACTGGGATAATAATAAATCAGTCGCACCATTTCTGATTCTATATACCATGGGTTGTAGTTCCTTTTAATATGATAACTCTCTGATAAGGGACTAATGTTTCTGTATAGTTATGACCTATAATGCTTGATAAAATTGATTATTGACCTTGGGCGGATCATTATTATCAAGCGACATCCTGGCAAAGACATAACGAAACTAGTTTATTTATGGCAACTATAAGTTTGTTCTGTGAGATAAAGGAACAATCCGTACTGTACATGTCGAAGACTGTGTGATTAAAAAAACGTTTTTCTTCTCTAATTTAAAGCGTT
>CM060328.1:5537924-5540556 GCA_030674155.1 Stramonita haemastoma | reverse complement strand
AACTTTTGCATCATACATTTAAGACGAACCATCATAATAGTATGCCACTCTACTTCATCATACAGTGTCACCACCCTGTCCACATTGCTTTCTGTGGACTGACTGCACACGTGGCCCTGAGACAGTGTAGAAGAAGCTGCCAACAGACCAGAGGCTATGAATAATGGAGAGAGTCCAGCACCTACTTTCCCCCTGCATAAGTTCTGCTGGTATTTTTCACGCTTGTCAGGTTGTTACCTCCTTGTCGATAAGACGTATGGAAGTGTTGATGCGTCGAAGGACATCTCTACCACCTAATGCAGCCATCAGCTAGAAAAGATGACTATACCGCCGCTGCCAGCTTCTACTAGTGGTCATAAAGGCGCGGCACTGATGAGAACGCTATCCTTCTCTTGATTTGTGGCGGTTGTGTGCAATGCCTGAGTCTTTTTTATTAAAGATTTTGAGGGTGCTCACACTGATGTCTGCCCATCCATTTTGGTCTAATTCGTGTTCTGCCTTTCTAGATTTTGTGTTGTCTGTTTTTGGAAAGCTGGCTAGGTTTTGTTTTGCTTTCCTAAATTTTGTGTCGTCAGTTTATTTAGCGTTAGCTAATTCTTGTTTTACTTTCCTAAATTGTGTGTTGTCAGTTTATTGAAAGCTGTTTACTTCTTGTTCTGCTTTCCTAGCTTGCATGTTGTAAGATAATCTATGGGAGGCAGTGAAGTTTGATAATACCACTAGGCCACTTTCCTTTTATTTCTATCACATGACAATTATGATCGACCTTTATAAGCGCGAAACTTTTCTATCCGGACTGTACAAAAAGTGACATTAAACAAACAAACAAACTAGCAAACAAACATAGACATGCATTTTCGTTTTGAACAAGTGTTCTCTTTTTGCAAACTTACAAAAGCTAATCCGTTTACCTTTCTTTTTTTCAAAAACCAATGCTCATTTCTTCGCTTATTTTTTTTATTTGGTGCTTTGATTACGAAGGTAACATGTCGCTCTGTAATTTTTCTTAAACTTGGTTATTTCTGTAAGATAAATAATGGTCATTTTACCCCTCAGGAGAGGTCTGTAGATTTTAGACTGACTTCTATACATTGTTTGCTATATATACCCAGCTTTTCTCTTTATCAGTTATAAGCTGCTTTTTCCCTGATATATTGATGCTTGCAGGCGGCATGTAAACACACTTTATCAAAACCTGAATAGGCATGTTACTTTCAGGTATATTAACTCACTTTACCAAAACACTTTCAGGCATACAAATAAACTTTGTCAAAACATACATAGGCGTGTACTTTCAGGGGTTAAAACTTATTGATAGAGGCTGATTCTACGGTTTTGTAAAAAACAAAAAAAAAAAAAACAAAAGAAAGTTCTGATAATAGGAAAGTTGTTTCGTTTTTCTTCCTTAATAATAGTGTAGTATGATACTCTTCCCCAATGGGAATGCCGGGGGCCTGTCAGTTTAATTAGCAACCTCCACATTCTGGAAATTCTGTGCTTTAAGTTTCCTCTTTTCTATGACTCCTAAAGCTCCTGTTATTCTTGTCACCACTTCTTGTCTTTTTTCTTCCTTCTTGGCCCATTCTCCTACGTTTTCTTTTCATAGAAAGACTTAAAAGATTACAATTATCCCCTGCCGATGACAGGTGCGCCGGGCCTGACTTGCCAGGCGCTTTACAGTAGCGAGGCACATTTTTGCGCATATAACAGACAACAGTTGCTGTCTGAACGTTCGTCGACGAAGAAGTATGACACTCTCATAGAACATAGTCAGTATCCGAAAAAAAAAACACATCGTGCCGGATTGCTTATAACGTTTTTCATGATCGCAAAGATGTAATTTTAGGCAGTAGCACCAATTCGAATATAGGCTCATCGACATGTTTAATTAAGCAATATTTACCCGCTCAAAAAACAAACAAACTGTATGTACTCGGGGACTAGAAGAATATAAACCATCTAAGTACGTATTCCAATATTTTTTAATAATAAATACATAAGAAGGTCAATAGAATTAATAAACAAGTAAATAAATGACATTTCTAGTAGTGACTAGGCCCTAACTACTGCTATACTTGTTTTCTTGCTCTGTGGAAGTTCTTGTAATTTACAGGTGTTTATTAGCTCACACAGAATGAAGAAAACGCCTGTTAGCTATCAAATCTTATCATCACACACAATACCTGAAAAAATAATAATCAAACTTGACCTAAAAAACGTAATTAAGATATAATAATTTAAGAATGACCTTATACAAGCAGACAAAAAAGCAACAACAAAAAACGCAACACCCAAGTGTCTTGTAGAGCCTCATAAAAGGGCATCAGATAAATGATTGTGCCTTTTATTAAGGGAACAAAACGGTTGCATGGGAGATAATTCTGCTTTTGATTTATCTCCCCTCTATGATGAAGACCCGAAAGAAAACTACAACACCTGTCCTGCAAAAGGAAGCTTACATGTAGGTTATATTATATGTTAAATCCTGTTCCGCTTTTCGAAAGAGTTGGCTATTGCGTGCCGGTGGGAATAGATGACTAGATTAAAAAAAAAATTACACACGGGAACTGGATGTAGACAAGCACGTAAGTGCTTATTCCATTATCCTCGATATAAAAGAATAAACAAATAA
>CM060328.1:5510424-5522924 GCA_030674155.1 Stramonita haemastoma | reverse complement strand
TGCGGGTTTTTTTTGAGTAGCATGATTTTCTTTTTTCACGAACGGAATTAAGAAAGTAAACATCAAAAAGTGTGTGTGTGTTTTAAAAGTGTGTGTGTGTGTGTGTGTGTGTGTGTGTGTGTGTGTGTGTGTGTGTGTGTGTGTGTGTCTGTCTGTCTGTCTGTCTGTCTGTCTGTCTGTCTATCTGTGCATAATCTTTTTCTGTCTTTCTTCTTGCTTTGTTTGCTTTAATCTAAGCTCTTCAGGAACATATTGTGAAATTTAAGAAGTTAATAAATAAATTTACTACGTTAAAGATTCTTCTTGACAAATAAACTAAAAAAAGGTTTGGTTTTTTTCTAAACTTAAAGATCACCAAATTTTACAAGAAAAACAAACCTCATGCAGTGTTGCTAAATCAAATTCAAAAAGCTGGAATTTTTTTGGGAGGAGGGAGGTGACAGGAGAAGGGAGGGGACAGAGAAAGTCTTGCATGTAGTAGGTATGGAAATGAAAAACCGAGCAGAACACATCAGGCCAGATGACATCACAGTGCTTGTGTCTGCTAGTCTGTGCTCTGACAGGGGAGATCACCCGCATCTTTCCTATATCTGAAGGCTGTAGCTTTGGGCACACTGCTACAGGGTTGTCTCCCATGGGGAAAACAGCCAGCGCTGAATTGACAGGAAATGAAAAGTCGAGACAACGGGGTAAAAAGAAAAGAGAAAACTGTTGACATAGACTGTGTGGTGAAAAGAGAATGTTACTTTTTCATTCAATTGTAAAAAAAAAAGAAAAAGAAATAAAGGGACTTTACTGTGCTAAAAAAAATGATACTACTTGCAGTTCACTTTCCCCCTAGCCACCCCTCCCCCCACCCCCACCCCCACCCAACCTTACACCTCCCCCTCCCACCCTCTACCCCCCCTCCTCCCCCACCCCCCTCCCCCCCCTCTACCCCCTCCTCCCCCAACCCCCCTCCCCCCCTCCCCCACCCTCTACCCCTCTCCCCCTCACCCCTCTACACCCACCCCTCTACCCCCCTCCCCCACCCCTCCACTCCCCCCCTCCCCCTCCCACCCTCTACCCCCCTCCCCCTCCCCCACCCTCTACCCCCCTCCCCCTCCCTCCCACCCCCCTCCCCCACCCCTCCATCCCCCCTCCCCCACCCCTCCACACCCCTTCCTCTCCTTCCCCCTCCCCTCCTCCCCACTCCCCCTTCCACTCCCCCACCCCTCCAACCTCCTCCCCCTCCCCACTCACCCCTCCACTCCCCCACCCCTCCACTCCCCCCTCCCCCCTCTACTCCACTCCCCCCTCCCACTCCACTCCCCCTCCTCCCCTCCCCTCCCCCTCTCCCCCTCCTCCCGCACTCCCACACTCCCCCCCTCCCCTCCCCCTCTCCCCCTCCTCCCGCACCTCCCACACTCCCCCTCCCCCTCCTCCCCCTCCTCCCCCTCCCCCCCCTCCCCCCTCCCCCTCCTCCCCCCCCTCCCCTCTCCTCCCCCCCTCCTCCTCCCCCCCTCCCCTCTCCTCCCCCCTCCCCCTCTCCTCCCCCTCCTCCCCCACCCCCCCCCTCTCCTCCCCCTCCTCCCCCACCCCCCCCCCTCTCCTCCCCCTCCTCCCCCACCCCTCCCCTCTCCTCCCCCACCCCTCCCCTCTCCCTCCCCCCCCCCTCCCCTCTCCCTCCCCCTCCCCTCTCCTCCCCCTCCCCTCCCCCCTCCCCTCTCCTCCCCCTCTCCTCCCCCTCTCCCCCCCCCCTCCCTCTCCCCACCCCTCCCCCCATCTCTCCTACCCCTCCACTCCCACCCCTCCCCCTCCCACCCACTCCCCCCCTCCCCCCAGAAGAGAAAGAGAAAAAGAAAAATTTTTTAAAACATGGGTTTTTTTTTCCCAAGGTGAATAGAAACCCCAAAAAAAAACAAAACGAAGAAATAAAAAAAAAAAAAAAAAAACCTTTTACAGAAACACACAAAAAAAGTTTGGCCGGACTGCAATAAAATGGCCAACAACTGCCCCCCACCCCCACCCACCCCCCCCACCCCCCACCCGGAACCCCCCACTCCCAGATGCCCCCTGATGTCCATCGCTGTGGTCATTGCTGCTGAATGACCGCTGTTCTGCCCTCATGACTGCTGTCTGACCTTGTACATCCCCTCTCTCTGTCTCCCTGGAAAGTGTCGCAAATAACGCTAGGCTGACGGTTCTATGGCTTGCAATAGTGGTCTGTGTGGTGTGTGTGTGTGTGTGGAGGGGGGTTGTCTGTTGTGTGTTGTTTTTTTTGTGTGTGTGTGTGTGTGTGTGTGTGTGTGTGGTGTGTGTGTGTGTGTGTGTGTTTGTGCTAGTGTGTGTGTTGTGTGTGGGCGTGTTGGTGTGGTGTGTGTGTGTATTGTGCATGCGTGCATGATTGCGTGTGTTGTGTGTTTGTGTGTGTGTGTGTTTGTGTGTGTGTGATGTGTGTGAGTGTGTTGTGTGTGTGTTGTGTATGTGTGGTGCGTTTACAAAGCTCAGTGCAGTACTGCCACACTGAGAGTGTACGAGAGTAGTTCAGACGCAAAACTGACATCTGCTTCGATACATGACCATCTAAAAGAATCGAACTCTCTGAGACAGTGATGATGTTGCTGCATATTATTGGAGATGGTACAGGCGACAGCTTTGTTGTGGCCTCTGTAGTCGGCGTGGCTATAAACATTGATTTGAATTGGTGGAGTGGAATGAAGTGGAGTGTTAAGCTTATGATCAGTGTGTGCATGAAAAAAGTGTTTCCTACATTTTGCAGCTTCTCTTTTGTTGTTGTTGTAGTTTTGTAGTCTGTCATTCGTCTGTTTGTTTCTGTCTCTTTCTGTGTAATGTCTGTCTGGGCCTGTTCCTTTCAGTTTGTCTTTGTGTCTGTCTGACTGTATCAATGTGTTGCAATTCTCTGCCTTGTGTCTTTCTGTCTTCCTACGTCTGCTTTATCTTACTTTTGTCATGTCTGTCTGTCTTTCGGTCAGTCGGTCGGTCGGTACTGTCTGTCTGTATGTGTCTGTCTGTCTGTATGTCTGTCTGTCTGTTTGTCTGTCTAGCTCTCTCTCTCTCTCTCTCTCTGTCTTCTCTGTCTGTCTGTCTGTCTGTAGTCTGTCTGTCTGTCTGTCTGTCTGTCTGTCTGTCTTCTGTCTCTTCTTTCTCTCTCTGGCTGCTCTCTTCTCCTCTCTCTCTCTCTCTCTCTCTCTCTTCCATCTCAATGCTCTCTCTCTCTTCTTCTCTCCTCTGTCTGTCTGTCTGTCTGTCTGTCTTCGTCTGTCTGTCTGCTCTTTCTGCTCTGCCTGCCTCTGTCTGTCTGTCTGTCTGTCTGTCCTGTCTGTCTGTCTGTCTTCTGTCTGTCTGTCTGTCTGTCTGTCTGTCTGTCTGTCTGTCTCTTCCTTCTCTCTCTCCTCTTCTCTCTTCTCTCTCTCTCTCTCTCTCTCTCTCTCTCTCTCCTCTCTCTCTCTCTCTCTCTCTCTCTCCCTCTCCCTAAGGGCTGATGAAAAAAAGTATGTACTGCTTACTTACTCGTTACCTTGAAAATAAGATTATCATTCATTCTTTCCCTCTCTCTATCTCCTCCCTCCCCCCCTCTCTCTCTCTCCCCTCTCTCTCTCTCTCTCTCTCTCTCTCTCTCTCTCTCTCTCTCTCTCTCCTCTCTCTCTCTCTCTCTCTCTCTCTCTCTCTTCTCTTCTCTCCCTCCCCCTCTCTCTCTCTTTCTCTCTCTGTCTATGCACACGTCAACATAATGGGTGTGTTGCGTCCGCATGCTCTCTTTAATCCAACTAACTAACGGCATCGGGTGCTTTCTTAAAGGCTTTTTTTCAGGTGACTCAGGTCTGAATGTCTAATAAGATGTGATAAACGTCATTTGAAAGCTCACACGTGGCTTTGTTTTTCTTTTAACTCCCTAAAGGCTTGATTTGATTTGACGCGCCGATTTGATTTTATTTGATTTGATCAGACAGAAGGGGCGGTTAGCAGAGTGACATGGAAAATAAACTCTGCTTTTCTACATCTCTTTGAATCGACAAATCCGATTTTGCCCTTTCAGGAAAATGCATGCGTCAGCGCATACTTGGTTGTGTGTGTGTGTGTGTGTTTATGTGTGTGTGTGTGTGTGTGTTTTGTGTGTGCGTGTGTGTGTGCGTGTGTTGTGTGTGTGTGTGTGTGTGTGTGTTGTGTGTGTGTATGTGTGTGTGTTTGTGTTGTTGTTGTGTGTGGTGTTTTTTTTGTCTGTGTGTGTGTAAAGAAGGGAGGGAAGAGAGAGAGAGAGAGAGAGAGAGAGAGAGAGAGAGAGAGAGAGAGAGAGAGAGAGAGAGAGTGAGAGAGAGAGAGAGAGAGAAGAGAGAGAAGAGAGAGAGAGAGAGAAGAAGAGAAGAGAGAGAGAGAGAGAGAGAGAGAGAAGAGAGAGAGAGAAGAGAGAGAGAGAGAAGAAGACAGAGAGAGAAGAGAAAGAGACAGACGACAAACAGGAAGACAGAAAAACAGACAAATATAACTCAGCCTGAGAAACAACAGCCAGAGGTCCGATTTTCTCAATTTCCATTTCTATTATGTTATCAAGAAGTTTATTTTTCATTGCCGAATATAAAAATTCATTCTGAGCGATCATATCCACTCATCAGGATAAAACCGAACAGTGTCATGCTTTCTTCAAATACTTTAATCAAAACAAAATACGCTAAATGGCCTTACATATAAGTGCATTATCTAAAACAAAAACGAGCAAAAAATATATACAGCAAATACAAAATTAAAAGTGAAACTAATACTGAAAAAAAATTATGAAAGTTGGGTTTAGGGAGGAAACAGAGAAACGTATCCTTGCCAAGCTGTGCAGTGACTGTACTTGGTTGATGGGGGATTAAAGATTAATAGCTTTATGCTGTTCACAAAGGAAGTTTGGGCTGGTTTAAGGTTAGGTTATAGCTTCGGTCTTTAGATTTTACGTCTTTTCACTATTAGTGATATTAGACGAAGGGAGACAGGGAGAAAAGAAGAAAAGCAGATACTTGTGTGTGACTAAAATTTTGTGTTTTGTCACTTATAATGCGTATGAATATTATGCGTGTGTGTGAATGTGTGTGTGTTTGTGTGTGTGTTTGTGTGCACGTGTGTGAATGTGTGTGTGTGTGCACGTGTGTGGAATGTGTGTGTTGTGTGTGTGTTGTGTGTGTGTGTGTGTGTGTGTGGTGTGTGTGTGTGTGTGTGTGTGTTTGTGTGTGTGTGTGTTTGTGTGTGAGTGTTGTGTGTCTGTGTGTTTGTGAGTGTGTGTACCCTGTCTCTCTTGTCTTTTTCTCTTTGCCTCTGTGTCTCTCTCTCTATATCGCACTCAATAAAAATATAGATGACTACACACACACAAACACAAACACACAACACACACAATATATATATTATTTATTATTAATATACCATTTCATTATATTATCTTTCTCTTCCTTGTGTGTCTGTCTCTGGAGGCAAAGAATTCTACGTACTTGTACTATCACCTGAAACATCATTCTTATAATTATCCCCAGCTACAGATACACGAAGCTAAAATTTCACATATCGATTAGTCACAAAGAGGAATGATCCCAGACTGAAGACAAGCAAAAGACAGAGAGCAGACCCGTGGGAAAGGAGAAAAGTAGTAATGACCATCACATCCCATCTCACCACAGCACAACACAGGACACCATAAACAACACAACACTAAAACACACAAACACAGACAACACAGCACAGCACAACACTAAACAACACAAACAACAGCACAACACAGCACAGCACAACACAGCACAACACAACACACACAACACAACACAGACACGAAACAAACACAGCACAACCAACACAACACATGCAACACAGCACAGAACACAGCACACGTCAACAGCACACAACACAAGCACAACAGCAACACACACACACAGCACAACACAACACAGCAACAGCAACACACACAACAAACACAGCACAACACACAACACAACCAACACAACACAACACAACACAACACCAGCACAGCACAGCACAGCACACACACACAGCACAGCACAAACACATACAACACTAAGACAGCACAAACACAACACACAGCACAAGCACAACACAACGCAACACAACACAACACAACACAGCACAACAGCAAACACAACACAACACTAACACAGCACAACAACACACAACACACACAACACAACACAACACAACACAACACAACACAACACAACACACACACACAACACAACACAACACAACACAACACAACAACAGCACAGCACAGCACAGCACCAACACAACACAACCCCAACACAACACAGACACAACACAACACTAACACAACACAACACAACACTAACACAACACTAACACAACACAACACCAACACAACAACACCAACACAACACAGCACAGCAGGCCACATCTATTTCCCATTGGCGGCTCCTGGCACAGCAACTGTCCTCTGTACGGTCCCTTAAGGGCCGGCAGCAGTAAAGACAGGCCAGGCAACCCCCCTCCCCCTCTCTTCCTTCCCTTCCCTCCTCCCCCCCCCCCCCCCCCCCCCAATCCCTTCTACTGCCAATATCTCCCTAAACACCCATCTTTACATGTGCTTAACGAGGGCCAGTCCTTTGGTCTTTGCATACATAGCCTTGCGGAAAAGACGATAATTATACAGACGGCCTGTTACAGTGTGCATGATACATGTAGTAGTTGTAGTAGTACAGGGGTTATGATGATGGAGGGATGGTGTGATAGATCGTTTAGTATGCAGAATGTAGACATGATGTTGTATGAGCATGCAAGATACACACCTAAACTTGTGGACATGCATGCAGAAGGGGCACATGCTCGCAGGCTTTACTGCATGGATATACGCTTACTAACATGAATGATATACATGCGTACACACATGCGCGTGTGCGTGCGCGCACAAGCACGCTTTCATGGATGCACACACACGCACACACACACACACACACACACACACACACACACACACACCACACTCTCCTCTCCACACACTCACATCACTCACTCACTGACTGACTCACAAGGGTGCACACGCGCACCCAGGCACACAAGCATGGGCACGCATATACACCGACACAGTCTTTTGCAGATATCCCAATGTGATCTGACGTGCCTCTTTGCTTGATCTGACGTGCGATTGTGAGAAGTGCCACAGAAAATAAGCAATGGCTCTCTTAGCTTTTTCTTTGAATTGTAAAATAAATAAAATGACTGAAAGGTATGGTAGATCACGACGCTCACACACATACGCACGCACGCAACAGACAGACAGAGACAGACAGAAGATAACAGACAGACAGACAGACGAAAAGACAGACAGACAGAAGACAAAAGACAGATTGAGAAAGTATAGTTGTGTTTTACCAATGTAAGAAATTGTAGGAAGGAAAGAGTATATACATGGTTTGACTGCTTCAACCCAGCGTGAAATCTAGCGGAGAAAGTGATGTAACAAATATGCAAAAAGAATATCCCACATGAATCTTAGGAGCTGTTCATGCAATCATGTTTCATTGACGTATGCACCACTTACTCCCTTGAGTTTCTTTTTTTTTTAACCTATCCTCCTCCGTTTTCGTCCTCTACCCCTGCTCCTCCTGGTCCTTCTTCTTCTTCTTCTTCTTTCTTCTTCTTCTTCTTCTTCTTCTTCTTCTTCTTCTTCTTCTTCTTCTTCTTCTTCTTCTTCTTCTTCTTCTTCGAACTTTTCTTTTCTTCGAATTCTTTTCTTCTTCATCTCGAATTCTTTTCTTTTCTTCGAATCTTTTCTTCTTCATCTTCGAAATTCTTTTCTTTTTCTTCAAATTCTTTTTCTTTCTTTTCTTCTTCTTCTTCTTCTTCTTCTTTTTCTTCTTCTTCTTCTTCTTTTCTTCTTCTTCTTCTTCGCAATTCTTCTTCGCAATTTTTCTTCGCAATTCCTCTTCACAATTCTTCGCAATTTTTCTTCACAATTCTTCTCCTTTGGAATTCTACTTTTTTGCCATTCTTCTTCTTCGCAAGTCTTCTTCTTCGCAATTCTCCTTTGCAATTCTTCTTCATCTTTGCAATTCTTCCTCTTCGCAATTGTTCTTCTTCTTCTTCGCAATTCTTTTCAATACTTATCAATTCTTCGCAATTCTTCTTCCTCTATGTAATTCTTTGCACTTAATCTTCCTCTTCCTCTTCTTGTATCACCTTATCCCTCTATAAAGTATACATGGTATCACTGGAATGGTGACAGGTTAGTTCAGGTTGTCTGTAGTTAGCTCATACACAGAGAATTTGTATGCATACATTTCATTGGAGTTTTTGACAAGTTCATTTTACATGATGTTTATGCGTTGAAATCTGTTGAAATACATCAGTCCGGTGTAAAATAGAGATAGTTCAGATTCCTTTTTCCATTTTGTACTACTTGGGTAAGTTGGTATGATAAGTGGGACTAGACTGCTGCCACGCACAATGACACATTCTTATAACACTAGGACCAGTGCACGTTTTGTGAGTATTGAGGTGACAAAATTATAACACACAAGAGTGGCCTGAAACATTAAATCATAAGCACGTTTTTGTTACTGATAACGGCACACAACTGCATGCTAGAGATAAAAACTATAGGCAATTTTTTTCCCATCTGTCTATAATTATTTATATCATTAACACAGGCATAGAATTATCGTGGTTTTTATTGCATCTAGTAGTGCAAGAATACTCCATATACTACATAGGTAAAAAAAAAAAGAAAAAAAAAAAGGTAAGGTGTCTCATGACGTATGTGGTCGGAGGAGAGCAAGGCATCACAGTCTCAACTTCTCTAGGGGCCAGCATGTTGAGGGCTGCGCCCATCTCCTCTTCCTCAGATGATGATGATATAAAATAATAATAATAATAATAATAATAATAATTAATAATAATAATAATAATAATAATAATCAACAACAAAAAAACAACAACAACAACAACAACAACAACAACAACAACAATAATATAATAATAATAATAATAATAATAATAATATATAATAACAATAACAATAATAATAATAATAATACAATGGAATTCATATAGCGCTACATCTTGTAAAAAAAACAACCAAAATGGACCAGTTGCCATTTTAATACTACATACACGGAAGAAAAACAAACAACAAAAAACCGAGAAAAATATAAAAAAATAAACACCAATGGTTGGGGTTGTGGGAGGACTAGTGAAAAGAGGATGACTATGACTGTGTTTGTTGGCCAACTCTGACTGACGCCACATTGCGTGAGCTGGATTCTGATCAGAAGTGTAGAAAAATCAATCACCTTTAAGCCTGCACAGGAGAAAACAGGGGGTGAGCCGAGAGGTGAAGTCAATCAGCTGTTTTGGGAGGGGAAGGTGGGGTTAGGGGGAGAAGGAGGAGGTAGGGGGATGAGGAGGACGGAGGTGGAGGAAGGAGGAGGTGGTGGAGGAGGGGAGAAGGAGGAGGAGGAGGTGGGGGGAGGAGGGGGAGTAGGAGGGGGGGGAGGAGGCGGGAGAAAGAGGAGGATGAAGAAGAGGAGGAGGAGGAGGTGGGGAAGGAGGGGGAGGAGGAAGAGGGGGAGGAGGCGGGAGAAAGAGGAGAAGAAGAAGAGGAGGAGGAAGAGGAGGGAGAGGAGGAGGGGGAGGAGGAAGAGGGGGAGGAGGGGGAGGAAAGAGGAGGAGGAAGAAGAGGAGAGAGGAGAGGAGGAGAAGGAGGGAGGGGAGAGGAGGGAAGGAGGGGAGAAAGAGGAGGATGAGAAGGAGGAGGAGGGAGAGGAGGAAGAAAGTGGAAGGAGGAAGGAGGAAGGAGGAGAGGAGGAGGAGGAGGAGAGGGAAAAGAGGAGAAGGGAAGAAGAGAAGGAGAAGGAGATAGTAGAAGAGGGGGAAGGAGAGGAGATGAGGGGGAAGGAGAAGGATCATGCCAGGAGTGGCTGAGAGAGGCCCAGTGTGTTGCACATCTGTCAGGCTAAACGTCTTCAGGGCCGTTCTGCCCTGTCCTCTGTGGCTTCCTGTGCGCTTCATTAATCGCTGCACTTGTGGCCTGCTTCCTTCCTTCCTTGCTTTGTTTGTTTGCTTTCTGTTTGTTTGCTTTCTGTTTGTCGTTTTGTTCTGTTTCAGTCAGTATTTACGTCATTATGCTGGCTGTAAGTGTACTTGTGTGTTTGTCTGTTTGCCTGTCTGTCTCTCTGTTTCTGCCTCTGTCATTGTCTTTTTTATGCCTGCCTCTCTCTCTCTCTCTCTCTCTCTCTCTCTCTCTCTCTCCTATAGTTCTATCTCTCTCTTCTTCTCTTCTCTTTTTCTCTTCTCTATCTCTTCTCTTCTCTTCTCTCTCTCTTCTCTCTCTCTCTCTCTCTATATATTATATCTATCTATCTATCTATCTATCTATCTATCTACTATCTATCTATCTATCTATCTATCTATCTATCTATCTATCTATCTATCTATCTATTCCCTTGTTCGTCACGTCAGCGAGTGCAAGGAAATCGATCAATAATCAATACTGCATCTTCTGACATCAGCCAGCTCTTCTCTCGATCAAGTGGCTGTCCCAATCCCACTGACCTTCTCCCGACACATTGTCCTCACTTCTCTTCCCCTCATCTTTCACGTCATTCCCTCCACTCCATCCCCATTTACGTCACCACAATCAGCCTCAGACAGCAGTACCACACAGTTCAGAGAAAAGGAGACAAGACAGACAGACAGACAGAGAGGATCTTGGATTGACGATGACGTTACAATCGGATGATGCTGGTGCTGCAATGACGTGCTGATTGTCTGCAAATGGGTTCGCAGTCCTCTTAAAGATGTGTGGCCTATTGGAGTGGGTTGCACTTTTTAATGTTTAGGGTCCAGTGGTGGTTTTAAATCTGACAGAAATTGGTTAGTGGTTTTGCTGGTTTGTGATGGATGACGTGTTTTTTGTAACCTCTCAAGCAGTGAAATCTTTTTTGGCAACTTTTTGAATGGATATGGGATGGTTGAAAACAGCTAATCACATTAATTTTGAGCACACTTCTTTCCCCAAGCAGCGTCGAGCGTGGTTACCAGTTGATGGGTGACCGTTTGCGCGCCTTGGCTTCAGTACAGTCCTCCAGTTCACCCAGCTGAAAATGGGTACCTGCCCTCTTTAGGGTCATGGAAGTAAAGCAGTGAGGGAGAGGGGATGGACGCCGCCCTCAATATGCTGGCCCCTAGAGAAGCTGAGGTCTCTGATGCCTCGCTCCCATACGACCACATAGGTTATGAACTCCTTTACATTTACCTCAAATTAACTTTGTTTTGCTTTTTCTTTCGTATCTTGTAATCTTTCCATGATTTTCGAATAATTGTTCCTTTTTGTTCCAATTCTTGTTTGTTTGTGTGGGTTTTTTTTTAATCGTTTTGAAAGTGCCTTTGCGTGTTGAAATGGTAATGCACAGAGTTTTTTTTAGACTACTCTTCTTCTGCTCTCTTGAATTATTCTATACTTTTCTTTAAACCACTACTTAAGCTTTTCCCTTTTTTATCTGCCTATTTTGTCTCATTGTTCGCATTCTTTAGAAATCTCATTTCTGATTATATATGTTAATATCATAGTAGCATTTTTTCACAAAATTGCTGTATGTATGTATGTGTTGTGTGTGTGTGTTGTGTGTGTGTGTGTGTGTGTGTGTGTGTGTGTGTGTGTGTGTGTGTGTGTGTGTGTGTGCGCGCGCGCGCGTGGTGGGTGGGTGGGTGGGTGTGGGTGAGCACTCTACAAAACCTATCTTGCATGGCTATGTGGGCATTTTTACAAAGGAAAAAAACTGAACGTAAAAGCAAAACTACAGAGACATGCAGATGAGTGTATAGCTGTGTGACAGGACAAGCAGGAAGAAAAAGAGTGTTGTCATGTGTAATCCACCTCAAACCAGCTTGAATCCAAGAAAAGAAAACTGTACACAGACATATGTAAATTAATATAGTGGCATATATGACACTATCTGATGATGCTGTTCATTCAATTATATTTCTATTGAAATTCATAACTCTAGCTATGTTGTGCATTTTTCTTCTGCTTCTTCTTCTTCTTTTTTCTTCTTCTTCTTCTTCTTCTTCTTCTTCTTCTTCTTCTTCTTCTTCTTTCTTCTTCTCTCTTCTTCTTCTTCTTCTTCTTCTTTCCTTCTTCGCATTCTTCTCATTCTTCGCAATTCTTCTTCTTCGCAATTCTTTCTTCGCAATTCTTTCGCAATTCTTCGCAATTCTTCGCAATTCTTCTTCTTCGCAGTTTCTTCTTCTTCTTTTCTTCTTCTTCTTTCTTCTTATTTTGCTATTCTTCTTTTTTCTTCTTGCCATTGTCATCCTTACTTTTGTTCTATCCTTTTTTGTTGTCGTCGTCATTCTTCCATTCTTTCTACCTGTCCTTGTTTTTTTCTTTCTTTTTTGAAGGACAAAGATTTGGCGACATTATTGTTACAAAAGGTAGACAAACTTTCGTTTTTTCTCTGTATTCGAACTCTTCTAACACTCATGCGTGAGGTGTGTCA
>CM060328.1:5477924-5500424 GCA_030674155.1 Stramonita haemastoma | reverse complement strand
AACGACAACGACAACGACGACGACGACGACGACGACGACGACAACGATGACGACGACGACGACGACGACGACGATGATGATGATGATGATGATGATGATGATGATGATGATGATGATGATGGTGGTGGTGGTGTGGTGGTGGTGGTGGTGAAATGGATATGGTTCTTATAAATATCAAATAACCAGCCTCCCAAAGTCTTACCTTCCATGAATGGACGCACCTGCCTTTATTGGCAAAGTAGAAAATATCCAATTCCAATAATCTGTTCGAGAGAAAAGAATTAGAAGAAGGTAGAAGAAGAAGAGAAAGAAGAAGAAGAAAAAAGAAGAAGAAGAAGAAGAAGAAGAAGAAGAAGAAGAAGAAGAACAAGAAGAACAAGAAGAACAAGAAGAACAAGAAGAAGAAGAACAAGAAGAAGAACAAGAAGAAGAACAAGAAGAAGAACAAGAAGAAGAACAAGAAGAACAAGAAATGATATAGCACATATTCCATTATGATGCACACAATGTAATAAGACACACGTGACCTACACACATCTAAAAAATTAGTTTACTTATGCATACAATGAACAATAAAGTGTTTTGCGTTAAGTTTATATTATGTCAGTTATGAGCCTCCTATAGAAAGATCATTCTTAATATCAACGTTCATCATTTTGTGTCTGAGAGGACTAGCAGTAAGTTTTATTCAATAGGTGCATAAAAACTGTCACCTTTGGCCAAGAGTAGAACTTGAGGTCGGTTTATAGAACGCATCGTAATCTCCCAGCGCTTTATCTGAGATAGCACACTAATTTGATGGAGGAAAGAAAAACAAAGTGACAAAGAGCTAACAACAAGTCAGAATGTCAATCGTGCAATCTGGATTTTTCAGCTCTCTCTCCCTGCCCCCTCCCCCCTCCCAATAAAATAGTAGAATGCAAAGTGTCGTATGATTCTTACAGAAACGCAGAGATGATATTGACTGTGTTGATATTATAAGAATTGCATTATTTTGTCAAGATTGTGTCTAAATATTATGTACATATATATATATATATAATATATATATATATATATATATATATATATATATATATCAAAGGTGATAAAACAATGTCTTCAAAAGACATATGAACACAGCAGTCATTCAGAATCTTTCAAATAAGCTCTGATTTGGGAGGGGGGGGTGTTAATGTGTGTCTGTGTGTCTGTGTGTTGTTGTGTGTGTGAGTGTCTGTGTGTGTTTCTGCGTGCCTGTCTGTCTGTCTGTCTGTCTGTCTGTCTGTCTGTCTGTATGTCTGTCTGTCTGTCCGTGTGTACGTCTGTGTCTGTTTTGTTTCTCTTCAAACACGCCTGAATTTTTGTAAGCTTTCCTTTTCAGAAAAAAAACACCCCAAACTGCGAACTCTGCAACTTAATCCATTTTATGTGGACAGGGAAGCAAATGTCAAGGGATGTTATCTTCGTCAATGATGACTAGAGGTCAGAAAGAGAGTCTGTCACACAGACAGACAGACAGGCAGGCAGACAGACAGACAGATAGACAGACATAATTATAGTCAGACAGACAGACAGGCAGGCAGGCAGGCAGACAGTCAGACAGACTTAATTATAGTCAGACAGACAGACAGACAGACAGAAATCAGTCAGACAGACATAGTCAAACAGACATACAGACAGACAGGCAGGCGGATAGACAGACAGACAGACATACAGTCAGACAGTCTGACAGACAGACAGACAGATAGGCACTAAGACAGGCAGGCAGTCAGACAGGTAGTGAGTCAAACAGTGTGACAGACAGACAGACAGACAGACAGACAGAGCACAACACCATGCATACATGCATAATGACACTCATTCAGGTATTAGAACAGAGCAACAGAAGGTGGTCTAACACTAACGTTTCTAGCCAAGAAAGTGGGAGGTCGCAAATTCAATACTAGTTGAAGACAAGCTCTTTCCTCACGCATTAAGCAGTCAACGGTGGTGTGGGTGCTAGTCTTTCGAATTAGACTATAAACCGATTTGATTTGATTAATTCTTTTATATCTCGGATAATGGAATACGCACTCGTGCTTTTTTACATCCTGTCCCCATGTGTATACAGTTTTGTAAATGTCATCTGTTCCTAACGGTACACGATGGACTACTCTTACGAAAAGCGGAACAGGATTTAGCGTGTGCGCAAGATGTTCTTGCGTGCGTTCGCACACGTGGCCTCGGTTTAAAGTCTCATCCGAAGGACTTTTGGGGAGAGTGGAGTCAGCACTGATGTTAACTCCTGGAGAAAAATCTCCGCGACCGGACTCGAACCCGGGTCGTCAAATTGCCAGCGCAATGTTCTGACCACTAGGCTATCTGTCCCCCCAGGACCGAGGCACTATGTGCAATAGATCTTTAAACACGAATACAGAAAATACCAGCAACAATAAGAGAATTAGAAACGACCTTGGCGAAATTTGGAAACACACATCCACTCTGATAGGAAATCATAATATTGACCCAAACAGGAGACACTTGAAAGGTAACGCTGTAGTTAAGGCGACTAGCGCTTCGAGAGAAAGTGGCCTGGATTTTGCCTAGAGAAAAATTGTCTTTTTTTGCAATAATACCGAAATAAAACGCACTAAGGAATTAATGTTGAGCGTATTTAATTGATTTCGACTTGATATTTAAAGGGCGTAATTACTTAAGCCTGAAAATGTTGTCTGTAGAACATAACTACATCTTTGATGCTCTTTTCAGATTGGTTTGGAGAAAAAACAGGTAAATGAAAATTAACTTTTAAAAGTGTGGGATGTTCTTTCTGTTAGGTGTGTGAGTGTGTGTGTGTGTGTGTGGTGGGGGGGGGGGGGTTATGTGTGTTTGCGTGGGTGTGCGCGTTCGCGCGTTCGTGCGTGTGTGTATGTGTGTGTGCGTGCGTGCGTTCATGCGCGTGCGTGTGTGTGTGTCTGTGTGTCTGTCTGGGTTTCTTTGTTTGCCCACATCTTGAAAAATGTTGTGTGTCATGTTTCTCCCTTTTTGTGTGAAATCACAAAGAGTTCTCAGTTTCTGCAGCCAAAGTCCGTTTTTTCCAAGCCGTCATTTTCTCCATCAGTATACACAGCGTTTGTTGTCAGCCCCAAGAGCGAAATGTCAAGCGGTAATTATTCCTACATCAGCGAGCAGAAATGCGAACACTCAGACATCAGATACAGAGGCTCTTGGAGGCCAAAGACTCCAGGATTTACTGATGAAACACAGCAGCAACAGTACGTACAGTGTACAGTTCAGAACACAGTGGAAACTACCGTTAAACTGACAAAAAACGACAAATAATATTAGAAATATCGGCACCAGAATTATGCTACTGTTAATTCAAACATTATATGTTCTGAGAGGTCAACAGTATATTTGATAGCTCGTCATTTGTTTCTGTAAATGGATTTGTTTGTTTTCTTGTATTATGTTCTAGAACGAAACTACTTAACCCCCAAAAATAAACGATTTTTTTATGTTGTTCTTTTGTTTTTGTTTGTTCGTTTGTTTGTTTTGTGTGAGAGTGTATACATGTGCATTTTGTGTGTGTGCTTGTGTGTGTGTGTGTGTGTGTGTGTGTGTGTGTGTGTGTGTGTGTGTGTGTGTGTGTGTGTGTGTGTGTGTGTGTTGTGTGTGTGTGTGTGTGTAAGTGAATGTGTAAGCAGTATGTGTGCATGTGTGTGTGTGTGTTTGTGTGCTTGTGTGTGTTTGTGTTTGTGTGTTTATGTGTGTTTATATGTTGTGTGTGTGTGTGTGTGTGTGTGTGTGTGTGTGTGTGTGTGTGTGTGTGTGTGTGTGCGCGCTCGCTCGCTTGTGTGTATGTGTGTGTGAGTATGTGTTTGTTCCTGTGCGTGTATGTGTGTGTGTGCGCGTGTACGTGTGTGTGTGTGTGTATCAAAATAGTGTAAAACCAATATCACTTTAAAATTTGCTTTTTAAACAAAACAGTTTTGCTTGTGTGTATGTGTGTGTGTGGTCTGTGCGTCTGTCTGTTAGTCTTTCTGTCTGTCTGTCTGTTTGATTGTCTGTCTGTCTGTCTGTTGTGAAAACGACCATTGTTGTAGCTTTACATTTCGGTCACTCTCTCTGCAGAGGAATGGCTATACTTGTAAATACTGACCACTTAATTACAACATATTATATTTTCAATTTAAGAAAAGCAGTAAACTTGATTGGATGTGATCGTGAACAACACACAAGTCTTTTAATCACGCTTGTGCACTCCCTTTACCCTTCTCTGTAACATACTGATCGCTTTTATCCCCCTCTCCTTTCCTTGTTCGCTTCTCTTTACTTTCAGTTTCCAGAGTTTCTTTTACCCATACATTATTTTATTGTATTTTTTTATATCGAGGATAATGTAATAAGAACTCATGTGCTATTTTTCATCCAGTCCCCGTGTGTATGCAGTTTTGTAAATATTATCATCTGCTCCCACCGGCACACAATGGCCTACTCTTACGAAAAGCAGAACAGGATTTAACGTGTGCGGTAAGATGTTCTGCGTGCGTTCGCACACGGGGCCTCTAGTCTCATCCGAAGGACTTTTGGGGGGAGCGGAGTCAGCACTGATGTCAACTCCAGGGGAAAAATTCCCTCGACCGGGAATCGAACCCGGGTCGTCAAATTGCGAGCGCAATGTTCTGACCACTAGGCTATCCCGTCCCCCATCCCGTACATCATGTTCAGCAAGAACACCAAACACACATTTGATTTAGACCTACATTATTTCTGTTTACAGGACTTTCCTCCCATAATCCTGACACATCACAATTCTTTGCCAAAACTTTAATGCCCATGCGCAAACCCAAAGTGATGATTGATGCTGTACAGCACAGCGCGTTATTTTCCTGTCCTCCCCATGCGCTGCTGTAACTTTGTATGCTTTCCTCGTCGCTGACTGGATTAAGATGTTCGATAAACTGCGCAAAGTCAAAACGTACCTGGACACTATTTTTTAAACTGCTTCGAACATTGTTTTATATCAAGACAAATGAGAATGAGCTAAAAATGAGAGAGTGGTCGCCACAAGTGCAGCGCCTACCCATTACTTTTTTTTCTGTCTGCAACTGTATTTATTTCCCTTTCAGAGTGGCTTTTTTTCTACAGAAATTGCCAGGGATAACCCTCTTGTCGCCGTGGGTTCTTTTACTTGCGCTAAATAATGATGTGTAACACACAGGACCTCGGAGTTTTCGTTTCATCCGAAAGACTAGCGCCCAGACCACTACTCATGGTCTCATGGATGGGGGAAAAGTTTCGGGGTCAAACGGGATTCAAACCACAGCACACTCCGACCGGACTTTTCACTTTCTAGACAGGCGCGTTACCTCTAGACTACCGATCCTTGGGATCTAGGAGAGATGACGTATTGTCTGAGTACGGAGGGAGAAGGAGGAGAATGGCGAGGGGGAAGGGAGGGGGAGTGTCAGTGTGGTGTGATCATCAATGCTGGAGATTGGTATAGATTGGGGAAAGAGGAAAAATGGGATGTCCGTATGTGGCTATTGTCGTGAAGTGGACAGTTTGGGCGTTATGTGTGTGCGTGTGGTGTGTGTGTGTGTGTGTGTGTGTGTGTGTGTGTGTGTGCGTGTGTGTGTGTGTGTATGTGTGCGTGTGTACGTGTGTGTGTGTGTGTGTGTGTTTGTTTGTTTGTTTGTTTGTGTGTGCGTGTGTGTGTGTGTATGCATGTGTGTGTCTATGCATTTGTTTTCGTTTTTTCTTTTTGGTATTTTTTGGGGCGAGGGATTTGGTTTGGTTTGGTTTGGGGCGTTGGGGTGTTGTTTTTGTGGGTTTTTTTAAGGGGGTGGGGTCATCTTTAGTGGTCAGATTTGTAAAAATATTTCTTTTTTTTGTTGATTTTTTGTATAGCTTAATTTGTTTAGGTTCTCATTCTTATTATAATTATTCGTATACATGATTTTCTTTTCCTCAGATGGGTGGCTTGATGAAAAATAGCCATTGCACTGTTTATTCAATCTACCGCATGCAAGTCAAAGTTTGACTTTTTTACTTTAACAGCGAAGAGAGAGGAGAGAGAGAGAGAGAGAGAGAGAGAGAGAGAGAGAGAGAAGAGAGAGAGAGGAGAGAGAGAGAGAGAGAGACGAGAGAGAGAGAGAGAGAGAGAGAGAGAGCTACAAAGAAGCAGACAGACAGACAGACAGACAGGCAGACACCAGACAGACACACAGACAGATAGACAGACAGATATAGCGTGTATCATCTTCTCCCAATCCAGCTCAACTGTACTGTCATTATCTCTGCTTTATCGTCAGGCCATTTGCTCCACAGGTCCTGACTGCCCACTCGGGGGAGACATTGGGGGTGGTGCTGGACCTGCGGCGTTCAGTAAATCTGTCACGCTCTCTTCTTTAGGGCCACTGCAGATGCCACATGAAGGAAGGCACAGCTAGTACGTGTGCTGTGTGACTAGCTTGTTTCTGCAAACGCTATTTTCGTGTCAGTTTTTTCTGCCTGGACGGTTTTTCATGTCCGGGTGTTTCTGTAGGCATGATTTCTATGTCAGATTGCTTCTGCAGACACCAGTGTAGGAGTGACAAATATCTATGAGAGAGATAGCAAAAATCTGAACTCTAAACAGTTTTGATATGTACATTGGCCTTAGGCCACAATACATGGAGTTTGGGGGGGAAGGAGTAAAAGCAGTATATTGGCAAGTAAAACACTTTCATACTTGTAAAATACAAAACTTTAACACACCATCATGAAATGTTATTTTGACATAGCAATATCTTCCTTCTATTAATAGAAGGCAAATATATATTATATATATATATATATATATATATATATATATATATATATCTGGATAGATTATGACTGCGTTCTTTATGTGATACTATAAGTTAAAACTGGCAACTGTATATGGACACATTCATTAAAAACTTATCCCGGAGAGGAGGGAGAGAGAGAGAGAGAGAGAGAGAGAGAGAGAGAGAGAGAGAGAGAGAGAGAGAGAGAGAGAGGGGGAGAAGACAAGACAGACAGACAGACAGACAGACAGACAGAGACAGACAGACAGACAGACAGACAGACAGACAGACAGACAGACAGAGACAGACAGACAGACAGAAACAGAGACAGAGACAGAGAGACAGAGAGACGAGACAGAGAATAGAAGATGCAACAAAAGCAAAACGATGCAGGGCTGTTACACTAAAAATAATGATAAAGACTGTTGACAAATGGAGAGGCGTTTTGCTTTGTTTTGTTTTGTTTATTTCATTGACGGGGAGGTGGGAGGTGTTTTCCGTGTGTTCTCTATAAAAAAAAAATTCCTGCTCAATCCAATTTCTCCAGACTGAAGACATGTTATTATTACAGGAACAGTAACTACCAAGAAGTAATTGCGTAAAAGGGGCAGGCAGGCTGACAAGTCTTTTTGAAGAAAATGATGTATGTAGAGAGGAAGGATGGAGGTGGGAAGATGGATGGCTACAGAAATGAGAACTGAAGGTGTGCCATTATCAGGCCGTGAGGATGAAAGCCTTCATCACCACGTGACAACACTGCCGTAAAAGCTACTGCTGAACACATAAAGAAAAACAAGGTATTTGTCTCCCTTTTTTATACCCATGGCTGTCATGTCGAATTTACAGTGCTGTAATGGCGTGCTGACGTAAAATTGTGAGAGTGGTGTGTTGGTCGTTTTCTGGTGAGGAGGGATGTCAGCTTCGTTCAGAACTACCACTGTGTCTTTTCCTGCTGCTAGTACTGCTGGTTTGGAGAGAAATGATAGCATACTGCTTTGATAGTAAAAATCATATAATAATATTTAATAAGTTCCTATTTTAGTGGCTTCCTTGCGCTGTTGCTTTTGCTCTTGCTTTGTCTTTGTCTCTCAGACGTTGTCATTAACCAAAGAATCAGTCTTAACGGGATAACAATAATTAATAATGATTGCGAACAATGTCTTTTACCTGAAGTGTTTACACCGATATAGCCGTTGAACAACTTAGCCATAACTTGGACTTCAGAGGATATAGTGTACCTATACAAAATTCTTACAAGAATACTTGGAACATAGCATGATGCAGTCTCTTGTAAGGAGATCAAGTAGTAAAATGTGTGGTAGAGTGACTATCATCATAACATCAGTCACAGCAAAAAAGAGTAAGAAGTGTGTGAAACAGAAAGAAAGAAACATAGGGAAAAAAGACATCTTGAAATCCGGACATGTCACTCTCAAAGCGGAGAAAACACGCCTGTTTCAGTGTCCTCAAGGTTATCTGTTGTTATTGAGATTGTTTTATAGTCCCAGCAGAAGTACTCTGATTTAGGGACTGTGGCTGTTGGTCATCTCACTTCGGTGCCTCGGGCCACCCCCAGAAAACAGTACAGTTCTTTAAAACAACAGGGCCAGACCTGAACAAACACGAGAGTGCTGCACATGCCCTAGCTCAGTAACATGATAGGTCAAAGTTTTAAAAAAAAAAAAAAAATTCTTTTATATCGAGGATAATGGGATAAGCACTTGTGTGCTTTTTTACATCCAGTCCCCGTGTGTATGCAGTTTTGTAAATCTTGTCTCTGTTCCCACCGGTACACGATGGCAGAATGTGCACCACTAATTATTTATTTAGTTATCTATTTGTTTGTTTCTTTTATTTATTTACTTATTTTTATTTATTTATTTATTTATTTATTTATTTATTATTTATCGATCTATCTATTTATTCATTTATTTATTCTTTTCTATCGAGGATAATGAAATAAGCACTCATATGCTTTTTTACACCAAGTCACCGTGTTTATGCAGTTTTGTAAATCTTGTCATCTATTCCCACCGGCACACGATGGCCCACTCTTACGAAATGCGGAACAGGATTTAACGTATGCGCAAGATGTTCTGCGTGTGTTCACACACGGGACCTCGTTTATAGTCTCATCCGAAAGACTGTGGGGGAGAATGGAGTCAGCACTGATGTTAACTCCAGAGGAAAAAATCGCCTCGAACAGGAATCGAACCCGGGTCATCAAATTGCTAGCGCAATGTTCTGACCCTAGGCTATCCTTTCCTGAATTATAAGTGCTTGAAACTTGTCTGTTCTGTCACTGAATTCCAACTGTTTGTAGATCTTTGTCAAAGGTGTTTTAAACTTCAACTATCATTTTTTCTGAAACCTCCGTGCCTCTTTGTGTTGGTTATACAAAGAAACCAAAGCGTAACGTGAGAGAGGTATCATGTAGTGGACTGTTGAGGGGGTCGTCCTCTCTGCTGTGTCGTCTTCTTTCTGGCTAAGCGCTTCCCCCCTCCCCTCCCCCCCATCCCTTCCCCCCACCAAATCTCCATCTTCTTTATTGATCTGACACAACGTCCCTGACCTGCTACCCCCCCCCCCTCCCTCATATATTTTTTTCATTACCCGAAGGTAATATCCTCTGTATGTCAAGTCTGATTGCCAACGTGTTGTGTGGGGAGAGGGAGGGGAGGGAGGGGGTTACGGAGGGATGAAGAGGGAGGAGGGATAGTGCTTGACCCCTCAGTGCTAAATCTCCTATCCCCCGGCCATCTTCTGGGTTTGGGGTCAAGAGGGGAAAGAAGACTTGTATGCACGCAACGGGATCACTTTGTTTCTGCTGCAGGGAAACAAAATCACACTTCGCCTAGAGAAACATTCAGTTAAGATGATTAGTGTTTTTTTCTGTGTTTTTTTTCTTCAGAATGAAAAATGTGTGGTGTTTAATGAATGATACTTTATTGTGGCTGTTTCCTTTTTTTTGTATGATGGTAACATTTCTGAAAGAGAAGAGGGTGGAAACAAAGTAAACTGGCCTGGAAAAGAATTGTTTCTAAATCTCTAAATGGTAGCCTATGAAGTAGGTTGAATCTGTCTGTCTGTCTTGATTGACTCTCTCTCTCTCTCTCTCTCTCTCTCTCTCTCTCTCTCTCTCTCTCTCTCTCTCTCTCTCCTCTCTCTCTCTCTCTCTCTCTCTCTCTCTCTCTCTCTCTCTCTCTCTCTCTCTCTCTCTCTCTCTCTCTCTACACACACACACACACACACCACCCACACCCACACTCCCACCCACCACCACTCCACCCACCTACCCAAACACATCTTTATGTCTATAACAATAAAAATAGGAATACACGTTAATACTCTAATAAAAAAAATCATAACTTCATGTGACAGCAAAATAGTGACATGCATCAATGCCCAGCATGCACAAGACATCATTCATCTGGACATAGCGATGCCTGCAGCTGACGGCTTGTGCTGCCATCATCCGATTTGGGGCGGAGCTGACACTTCAGTGTTCTGTGTAGTGTAGTGTAGTGTGGGAAAATTTGCTGTGTGCAGGGAGAGGGGGGATGGTTTAGATAGGTAGCTTTTGGCCATTCCTCCCCTCCTCCCTAATCCCTTTTGTTAGTTCCTCTGCCTCTCTCACTGTCTGTCTTTGAGTCTGCTTTGTGCCTATTATTTTTGCTGTCTCTGCCTCTGAATTTCTGTGTGTCTGTGTGTGTGTGTGTGTGTGTGTGTGTGTGGTGTGTGTGTGTGTCTATCTGTCTCTGTCTCTGTCTCTCTGTCTCTGTCTGTCTGATTCTCTCTCACTCTCTCTCTCTCTCTCTCTCTCTCTCTCTCTCTCTCTCTCTCTCTCTCTCTCTCTCTCTCTCTCTCTCTCTCTCTCTCTCTCTCTCTGTCTGTCTGTCTGTCTGTCTGTCTGTCTGTCTGTCTCTGTCTGTCTGTCTGTCTGTCTGTCTGTCTGTCTGTCTGTCTGTCTGTCTGTCTGTCTGTCTGTCTGTCTGTCTGTCTGTCTCTCTCTCTCTCTCTCTCTCTCTCTCTCTCTCTCTCTCTCTCTCTCTCTCTCTCTCTCTCTCTCTCTCTCTCTCTCTCTCTCTCTCTCTCTCTCTCTCTCTCTCCCATGTGGACAAGACAAGAAAGAAATGACAAACAGGTACGAGACGACAGAAGGAGTAAAGAAAAAAACCAAAGAAGAAATATAGAAGCAAAAAGAAAGAGAAAATGTAAGATGAAAGAAACTATAAAAGAAAAATCGAAAAAGAACGCAGGAGAGGTATAAAGAAAAACAATTATGCAAACAAAGCAATGTACATAACGTCAAAGAAAAACAGCTACAGAAGAAGTGGAAAGAAAACATTCTAACAGATACATATAATGTTACAAAGAAAACACAGGAAAAAACCCAATATAACAGACACATAATAATGTTATAAAAAAAAATCACGGGAAGAAACAGAGAACGAAAAACCAATATATCTGATACAAATAATGCTTTAAAGAAAAATTTAAAAAAAGAAAAAAGACAGGATAACTGACACATATAATGAATTAAAAAAAACACACAAGAAAAGAAACGATATAACAGACACATAATAATGTTATAAAAAATGGGAAGAAAAAGAGAGAAAAAACAATGTATCTAATACAAATAATGCTTGAAAGATAAGGCAGGAAGAAAAGATTAAAAAAAAACCCAGTATAACGGACATATATAATGATTCAAAGAAAACACAAGAAAAAAAACAAACAATATAACAGACGCATAGCAATAATAAAAAGAAAACACGGGAAGGAAAGGAAAAGCACAAAATATCAGATACAAATAATGCTTTAAAAAAAGGGTAGAAAGAAAAGGGAAAAAAAACAGTATAAAAGACACATGATAATACTATAAAAAATACATGGGAAGAAAAAAGACAAAACAATATATCAGATACAAATAATGCTTTAACAAAAAGGGCAGGAAGAAAAGAGAGAGAAAAACAGTATAACAGACACATATAATACCAAAAAAAAAGACAGAAAGAAAAAAAGAACAAGACTTCCTCCTTCAAGCCACCACAAAGAAAGGTATTTGAATAATTCCTTGACAAGCAGGAGACGATACACTGACACGCCTGTGTACGCTTTGTCAATCTAGAAGAAAAGCACATAACAGAACAAAGCGAAGAAAACAAAGCCTCAAACCAAAGCAGAAACCATCTGAGCCCAAAACTTGTCCCCCATCCATTAGACCATGAGTGGTGGTCTGGGTGCTAGTCTTTCGGATGAGACGATAAACCGAGGTCTTGTGTGTTACACACCATTATCTAGCGCATGTAAAAGAACCCACGGCAACATGGGGGTTGTACCTGGGAAACTTCTGTAGAAAAAAGCCACTCTGATAGGGAAACAAATACAGTTGCAGACAGAAAAATAAATAATGATGGTTAGGCGCTGTACATGTCGCGACGCGCTCCCTCCGGGGAGAACAGCCCGAATTTCACGTAGAGAAATCTGCTGTGACATAAAGTGGTATAAAATAAGCCTGGCCTTTTCCTTATTGCAAAACACCAAGGACACACACGTCGGAGGTACGCCATGTTGTTGTCCCCCCATAACCTAGGCGGTCATTGGGGAGCGAGGCATCAGAGACCTCAGCTTCTCTAGGGGCCAGCATGTTGAGGGCGGCGCCCATCTCCTCTCCATCGCTGCTTTACCTTCCCTGACCCTAAAGAGGGCAGGTACTCATTGACAGCTGGGTGAACTGGGAAACTGTACTGAAGCCAAGGCGCGTAAATGGTCACCCATCCAAATGGTAACGAGGCTCAATACTGCTTAACTTGACTTGGGGCATGCGAGCGCTCTGACCACATAGCTACCCCACCCCTTATTACCTTTATTTTATTATTTTATTTCTCCTTTTATTCTTCTATATCGAGGATAATGGAATAAGCACTCATGGGCTTTTTTCTTCAAGTCCACGTGTGTATGCAGTTTTGTAAATATTGTCATCTGTTCCACCGGCCACACAATGGCCACTCTTACAAAAAGCGGAGACAGGATTTAACGTGTGCGCAAGATGTTCTGCGTGTGTTCGCACACGGGGCCTCTGTTTACTGTCTCATCCGAAAGACCTTTGGGGAGTGTGGATTCAGCACTGATGTTAACTCCAAGGGAAATATCCCCTCGAGCGCGAATCGAACTCAGAATATGTAAATGTTTGAATTAACAGAAGTATAGTTCTACTGCCGATTGTTTTAGTTCTATTTGTCGTTTTTTGTCCGTTTAGCGGTAGTTTCCATTGTGTTCGGAACTGTACACTGTACGTACTGTTGCTGCTGTGTTTCATCAGTAAATCCTGGAGTCTTTGGCCTCCAAGAGTTCCTGTATCTGATGTCTGAGTGTTCGAATTTCTGCTCGCTGCTGTAGGAATAATTACCGCTTGACATTTCGCTCTTGGGGCTGACAACAAACGCTGTGTATACTGATGGAAAAAAATGACGGCTTGGAAAAAACGTACTTTGGCTGCAGAAACTGAGAACTCTTTGTGATTTCACACAAAAAGGGAGAAACATGACACAAAATTACTTTTCAAGATGTGCACACTAAGAACATAAACACAGACTCACAGACACATACACACACACGCATGCACCCACGCGCGCGCGCACGCACACACACGCACACACGCACACGCACACACACACATACTTTGATATATTTTTATGTTTATTAGTATTATCATTCTATCTTTTCATTTTGTGTGTTGTGTCTGTTTTTCTGTTTTGTTTTTTAATCGCTACATTTGCATATATTTTCCTATTTTGATTCTATGCATTCATCCATTTATTTATTTATTACTCTTCTTTTTTTTCTTTTTTTAGTGTAGTGGAGTGGTGTTTGGAGTGCAGTGTAGTGTACTGTAGTGGGACTGAGCACAGTGGAGTGGAGCGGAGTGGAGTGGAGTAGAATGCAGCGCAGTGTAGCAGAGTGTAGTGAAACGTAGTGATGTGGAATCTGACCTGTTACCTCCATAGGCATGCATAGATTGCAGATAGATTGCAGTTAACATCAGTTAACATCAGTGCTGACTCAACTCTCCCCAAAAGTCCTTCGGCTGAGACTATAAACCGAGGCCCCATGTGCGAACGCACGCAGAACATCTTGCGTACACGTTAAATCCTGTTCCACTTTTCGTTAGAGTAGGCCATTGTGTGCCGGTGGGAATAGATGACAAGATTTACAAAAGAAAACTGCATACACACGGGGACTGGACGCAAAAAAGCACATGAGTGGTTATTCTATTATTCTCGGTTTAAAAACAAATAAATGAAATAAACTAAAGGTATTGAGAAATTCAATAAAAAGCCCATTATTCCATATTCCGTATTATTCCATAATTATTGGTTATAACCCCTACCGTCCACGAAAGCCATATCAGGGCTCTAACCTCATTCAGTTTCAGTGGCTCCTGTCACTGTTACTTTCAGTGGCAAACCAACACCTCCTAATACATTCAAATAATTATATAACAAAGTCCATCACAGCCCAAACACTGCCTGTGATATGATCCGTTAAAAATACAACAACAACAACAACAACAACAACAACAACAACAACAAAAACACCACCACACCACACCAACAACAACAACAAAGTATGGACACGAAGGAAATAAAGGTTGAGTAGAAGAAAGAAAAATCAAGAAATCAAAAGGAGACAGACAGAGACAGACAGATAGAAGGAAAGAAAAAATAAATAGTGAAAAACACAAAGAAAGAAACAAACAAAATAAAGTCAGAAAGAATGAAAGAAAGACATAACTCAGAGAGAAGGCAGGGAAAGAGCAGAAAAACAAAAAAAAACAAATAAAGAAATGAAAAAAAAGAGCAAACAACGAAACACGCATAACGTCAAAGAAATACGGCTACAGAAGAAAATATAAAAAATAATAAAGAATGCATCAGACACAGATGATGATATAAAGAAAAGACGAGAAATAAAACCCAGACATCATTCTGTGGCCACAAAAGTATTTGAACAATTCTTTGAAATGCAAGAGACAGCACACTGACATGCTTGTGTACGCTTTGTCAGTTTGGAAGAAGCAAAAAAAAGACAAAACAAAACAAAACAAAGCAAACCGTAAAAAATGCAAAAAGCATCGAAGATGGAATCACTTCCTTATTGAAAAAGACAAGGTCAAGGGCACATATGTGCCAGGGTAGGCGCTGGTGTGTATGATTCTGTTCATAGCCAGGACAAGGCGGGCGCATCAAGCGAACACATAACGACGTCGAATGCACAGCGCGCGCGCACACACACGCACGCACGCACGCACACACGCACGCACGCACGCTCGCACACACGCACGAACACACACACACACACACACACACACACACACACACACGCACACACACACACACACACACACACACACACACACACACAACACACTTCAGGGTACGTCAGCATACATACATGCACGCATCATCACACTCACAAGTACCCATAACACACACACACACACACACACACACACACACACACACACACACACACACACACACACACACACACACACACACACACGCACACACGCACACACGCACACACACACTACCTGTTGTTTTTTGGTTTTACTTATGTAACAGAATAACAGGGTCAGAAAACGAAGGTCTAAACATTTCTTTTTCAGTGCAAAACTTCCAGAAAATGAGGTTAATGCAAAACATAATATCAAACCTACAAGAAGTCAGTGGAATCCATACGTTGTTTTGGAATGCCCGCAAAACGGTTTCAGAATGTCAGCAATAATGCCTTTAATCCAATATTTGAAAATGTATCTTATTGAGGATTTCAAGTTGCTAAATTACTCACGATGTGAGTATTTTTCCTTTTCTCTAACTGAGAGAGACAGTGGTTGAAAACGGGGACATTATTCTGCAGTGTATTTATATGGTTTGATGCAGCCCTGTGACCTCTATTTGCATACCTGATATTTGTATGGTTTAAGGCACAGTTCTGATACTGTTATTGGCATACGTATTGCTGTGTATGTTTTGAGGCGCAATTCTGTTATTGTAACTGGCATACTGTATTCCTGTGCAAGATTTAATGCAAAGTCCTGTTACTTGCATTTCCGTATGCAAATTAGCATACTGTATTCCTGTATATGGTTTAATGCACAGTCCTGTTACTGTAATTCGCATACTGTTATGTGTTTGGTAATGTATGCAAGTGATGTTATTGTAATTGGCAACTGTATTCCTGTGTAAGTTGAAGGACAGTGCGTTACTCGTTGATACTGTATTGTAATGTATAATGCATAGTCCTCTATTTCATTAGCATACTGTATTCTGTGTATGTTAATGCAAGTCTTTATTAGTGGCATACTGTATTCCTGCGTGTGGTTATTGTATGTACAGTCCTATAATCTGCATGAGCATACAAACAGTAGAGTTTGGACATTTCAACGGAAATCCCGAAAATTGCGTGAAAACAAACAAAATATATGCTTCTGCCAAAAGATAAGACACAACAAAAATGTTATAAAAGAAGAAAATAGCTAAACAGAAAACGAACAAAAGGGGAAAGAAAGAACCTAAATGAAAAATCAAACAGACAGACAGGTAAACAGACAGAAAAAAAGAAACACAAAGACGGAAGAGAGACACAGAGGGAAGGGAGAAAAAAAGATAGAAAAGACTAAATAAATACAGAAAGAATAAAAACGAGAACAAAAATGACAGAAGAAGAGCGACAAGACAACATATAAAAGCAGGTGAAAACAATAACACAGAACAAAAAACGTATGTAATGTCAAAGAAAACTAGTCACACAAGAATTTGAAAGGAAAATCCTAGTATACATAATACGAAAAATATCGTAAAGGAAGGAATGGAAGAAAAACAAAGACAGACATTGACTTCCAGCTACACCAAAGTTGAATTTGAATAAATCCTTCTAAAATAAACACAACATGAGAACAAACCAATACAATACAAAGCGAAACAAAAGAGATCTAAAGGACAAAGCTAAAGCCTGACCTCCCCGTTATTGCAAAGAAAATGTTAAGAACATACCAGCATGGGTACGGCGTTGGTGTACAAGATTTAAAGAGTTACTTGCAGGGGAGTAAATGGCAAAAGGTAAAGCTGTCCCATAACCTATGTGGTCGTAAGGGAGCGAGGCACAGAGACTTCAGCTTCTCTAGAGGCCAGCATTAATGAGGGCAGCGCCCATTTCCTCTCCCTGCTGCTTCCTTCCCTGACCTACTCATTTACAGCTGGGGTGAACTGTACTGAAGCCAAGGCGAGACGAACGGTCACCCATCCAATGGTAACCACGCTCGATGCTGCTTAACCTTAGCTTGAGGAAAGTAAGTGCTCTGACCTCGGAGTTATGCCATCCCAGAAGAGAGGTGGACGTATGCAAGTGAAACTCGCCAGTAGCTAGCACCAGTATGCACACATGCTTGCTTGCTTGTAGACGTAAGCATGTACCACATAGAGGCATGCACACATGTACCCACGCTCGTACACACACACACACACACACACACACACACACACCACACACACACACACACACACACACACACAGATAATATATATTATTATTTAAGTTATGTAGATAGATAGATAGTGGATAGATAGATAGTATAGATAGATAGGATAGTTAGATAGATAGATAGATTAGATAGATAGATAGATAGATAGATAGATAAAGATAGAATAATAGAAAAAAGATAATAATATACATACATATAGATAGATAATATATATATATATAATAGTGAATATAATTATATATATTTATACACTTGTGTGGTTTTTTTTCAATTTCAAGTAACAAAGTGGAAGAGAAGAGGTCTGCATTTGAATTAATGTTCCTACTGCAAAACTTTTTAATCAAATAGTCACGAAAACCAAAACCACACAACAAATCCACAGAGTGTTTCAGAATCCCAAACAAAACGATAATGAAGGGTGTCAGAAATGATCCTCCTAATCTGATCAGTGGGGATTTATCCAATTTCCAGATGTGAGCGTAAATGAGGCGTTCTAATCCACTCCAGATGCCTGTCTCTTTTCACTGCAGGATGCCACTGGCAGTCAGGACAATTGCCAGGTGGTCTGAAATGCGATTGTGGATGAGTGGAGTGGAGTGGAGTGGAGGGGAGGGAGGGAGTGGTGTGGTGTGGAGTTGAGTGAGTGGAGTGGAGTGGAGTGGGGTGGGGTGGGGTGGGGTGGAGTGGAGTGGGTGCGTGCATGTGTGTGTGTGTGTGTGTGTGTGTGTGTGTATGTGTGTGTGTGTGTGTGTGTGTGTGTGTGTGGTGTGTGTGTGTGTGTGTTGTGCGTGCGTGTGTGTATATAAATCTGAATTTGTTAAAACTATTTGTAATGGGTTGCAATTTTTTTTTCAGAATAGGTTAAATACAGACGCTTTGATTTGGTTTTACAAGATATAATGCAATAAGAAGCCTGCACAGCAATTATCATAATATTCATTATTTATGTAAGTATATAGTATACGTGAGTTGGTAGGCAGATAAGTATGTATACAGGCAGGAGGACGGACAGACAGACAGACAAAGGGCCAGATTGACTGATAGATGAATAACCATGAAAGCAGACAAGCAGACATAAAAAACAGACGTCTAATCATATATCCTTAACTCTCTGGCTCTGACAGTGCAGAAATGCTAATCCACTCACTACACATTCCCTAGTCAGAGGTGGCTGTCTCTTGGTGCCGCTGTACTAAGTAGATATGCTAAACACCCTTCTCTTCTTCATCCCTTTGCCACCACCCCCACCACCACCCCGACCTTGTCTCTCCCCACATCACCACCCCTCCACCTCCCCCGCCCTGTCAACATACAGTGTATGGGGACTGCTGGATGAAAAAAAAAGCACATGAATGCTTATTCCATTATCCTCGATATAAAAAAAAATTAACAAAACAACAAAATACATCCGTTCCTTGAAATGGAGAACTAGAGCAGACGACATTTTGGATGTGGCCATGTCATAGCAGTCAGTGTATGATAGGTACAAGATGGCGGATAGGAGGAGACAATTGACCAGTGAAACGGTTTGTCACCCCACGTTTATGGCCCTTCTCTATTTCTAGGAGAAGTGTGAATATTCATGTATGACTGTGTATACTGTGTATGTTCTTGTTCTGGCGTGTTGTAATTGAAGTGTCTAGTTACTGGTGGTGGTGATCCTTTTTGTGTTCCTTTTTCTTGTCTTCAATTTCTGTTCTCTGGGTTCAGTGTTTTCTGAGTCTACACTTAGACTCTGTTTGTACTCATTTTACACTTAGTGCTTTATTTTTGTACTATTTTACACTTAGTGTTTTATGTTAATGCCCTCTTACACTTAGTGCTTTTATTTGTGCCCTACTACACGTAGTGCTTTCTGTTTTTACCTTCTTGCTATTCAATATGATATTATATTGGTAAACATAGCTCCTGTTGATCTTACATAATTAACCATATTCTTTTAGCTACTGATGGTTTTGCTCCTCTCTCTCCTCCCCTCTGCTTTTGCCAACATATATCATTCAATACTTCTTTCCTTTTTTCTATTACCTTTGTTGCTGTACTTATGTGCATTCTTCTAAAGATGTTTATCATCAGGTTTTTTTATTTGCTTTGGGGGGTTTTGGGGGGTGGGGGTTACTCTGGGTAAGGAAGGTGCAAACATCATTTCGTTTTGTTGATTGCTTATAAACAAAAAAGCTGCAACATTTTCAGAAATATAAGACGAATACCTTATTGCAAACAATACAAAGCAAATGTTTGACAAGACATTTGATAGCAAGCTTCTCAAAAGTCCCAAGTTTTCGGATAGACTTCTCTGGTACAGGAAAACAAATGTGTTGAGTCCTCAGACTTCATGATCCTGTTTCCTAGCTGTCATAAAACGTGGGTGAGTCACAACATTCCTGGCTGTCATTATAAAACTGTGGGCGATTCACAACATTCCTGGCTGTCATTATAAACTGTTGGTGAGTCACAACATTTCTCAGATTTCCTGTTCCTGTTCCTTGGCTGTCATAAAATGTGGATGAGTCACAACATTCCTAGCTGTCATCGTAAATTGGACACAAATCACAACGTACCCCAGACTGCCTGTACCTGTTGCTGCTCATTGGCTGTCAGAACATGATGGTGAGTCACAACCTTCCTGGCTTTGGTGAAAGCTAAGGGAAAGAAGAACGAGTTAAGAAAAGTGTGGTATGAAATAAAGAGGCAGACGTGTTTTTCATTGTATTGCAGTGTGGTATGAAGTAAAGACTTCAAAAGGTGTAAAAAAAAATAATAATAATAATAATAAATGAATAAAAACATTCCTGGCGGTCATAAAATGGAGGTGAGTCACAACCTTCCCCAAAGTTTGCCCTGTGCCCTTAGTTATCAAAAACTGAGGAAACACAAACACCTAACTCTGGCAGAGAGGTCAGCCAACTCCAGACCCACACCTCTTCACCTTGCATAATGGTCCCCCAGTGATGAAACACTGACCACTGTCCTGTCCTTCCCCCTCCTGTTCTTTTAAAGGGCTGGAACATCGCAGTGGTCATTTGGGGGGTCTGTCTTGTCAGAGTAAAACGGTGACATTCTCCAGATGACTTGGGAGTGATGGTGGTGGGTATGGGGATATGGGGATGGGTTGATGAGGGTATCAGAGGGTCTTTGGGTGTTGGTGAATTGAGAATGTCAGTGTTTCGTGTTTGTGGAGTGTGTGTGTGTGGGGGGGGGGGGTAGGTGTGTGTGTGCATGTGTGTGTATGTGTGTGTGTGGGTGGGTGGGGGGGGGGATGTACATGTGTGTATGTGTATGTGTCTGTCTGTGTGTGCGAGCGTGTGTGTGCGAACGTGTGTTTATGTGAGTGTGTTTATATGTGTGCATCATCTTATTTTTAATTCACCTATCTATGTACAATGCCTTTTATTCCGAAGATAATGAATAAACACTGGTGTGGTTTTTTACATCCATTCTACGTGTGTGTGTGTGTGTGTGTGTGTGTGTGTGTGTGTGTGTGTGTGTGTGTGTGTGTGTGTGTGTGTGTGTGTGTGTGTGTGTGTGTGTACGTGCGCGCGCGCGCGCGCGTGTGTGTGTGTGTGCGTGCATGCATACGTGAGTGTGTGCGTGTGTGTTTGTGTGTACGTGTGCGCGCGGGTGCGCGCGGGATGGTTGTGGCGTGTAGCGTCCGGTGTTGTGATGGTGTGTGTATGTGTGTGTTGTGTGGTGTGTGTGGTGTGTGTGGTGCGAATGTGTGTGTGTGTGTGTGTGTGTGTTGTGTGTGTGGTGTATATGGGGATGGGGACGGCTTGTCTGTGTGTCTCTGTAGACATTGTGTGTTTGCACTCAGATTAATGAAGGATGGATGAGCTATTTTCCTATCGCTTGATTTATCATTCTCTCTGTTCTGTGTGTCTGTCTTGTGTCTGTCTGTCTGTCTGTCTGTCTGTCTGTCTGTTTCTGTCTCTATGTCTATGGCCCTCTCCGTCTCTCTGATCTCTGACTCTCTGACTCTCTGTCTCTCTGTCTCTCTGTCTCTTCTGTCTTACTCTCTGTCCTGTCTGTCTTCTGTCTCTGTCTGTCTGTCTGTCTGTCTCTGTCTGTCTTCTGTCTGTCTGCTCTCTCTCTCTCTCTCTCTCTCTCTCTCTCTCTCTCTCTCTCTCTCTCTCTCTCTCTCTCTCTCTCTCTCTCTCTCTCTCTCTCTTCTCTCTCCCTCTAACCCTCTCTCATTCTCTATGGTACACAAGCATGAATTGGCACAGGCATAATAGGGAGAAAAAAAAATCCCTCAACTTGATCACTGTCTCACGCCAAACTGATGGGCAATGTTGCTGATGATGATGGACATTAGGATTGAACTGTCATGGAAGACCCTGACAGGCGTTGTGAGAATGTTTGATAGTCATTTTTTTTCCTCCGCCACGTCCAGTCCTGTGCTAGAGAGCAGATAACAGATCACTCCCAATGAGCATCATGTTTACCACATGCCAGCTCGGGAGATCTATCACCATTTTGGTTTTCTTCTACTCCTATGTCTGTGGGGGGGGGGGGGGGATGGGGGGGAGGGGGGATGGAGGGGGGGAGGTGGTGGAGGGTGTGTTGTGTGTTGGGGGGGGGGTGGAGATGTGTGGGTGTGGTGGGGTGGGTGTTGTGTGTGTGTGTGTTCTGGTGTGTGTGTGTGCGTTGTGTGTGTGGTTGTGTGTGTGTGTTGTGTGTGTGTGTGTGTGTGTGTGTGTGGTGTGTGTGTTGTGTGTGTTGTGTGTGTGTGTGTGGTTGTAAGCCTTTACACTCAATCCTCCCCCCCCCCAAAAAAAAAACACTGTTGAGCACACTGTAGTCTTTTGGTGCTCTTCTGTATATGCAAATGTCTGATTTTCAGAAAAGATTTTGTGTTTTAAATTCAAGAGAGCTCGTCCAGCTCCTTGGAAATAATCACAAGAAATGTTGTCTGAACTGAGTCTGTGTCAACTCTCTGTCACATATTCGACCTTGTTCACTGCTGTCTTTTTTTTTTTCTTTCTTTCTTTCTTTCCTTTCCCTTTCCTTCTTTTTCTATTCTTTCTTGCTTTCTTTTTTTCTTCGTTTTATCTTTTCTTTTTTTTCTTTTTTTTCATTATTTTTTTTTTCTTTTCTTTTTTATCATTCTTTTTTCTTTCATTTTTTATTGTGCTATTTTTACATCCATGTCCCTCGTGTGTATGCAGTTGTTGT
>CM060328.1:5460424-5465424 GCA_030674155.1 Stramonita haemastoma | reverse complement strand
TGTGTGTGTTTGGATGCAGGTGTGTGATTGGTGTGTATGTGTTTAATGTGTATCCTGTGTTGTGTTGGTTGCCGCACGCGGTGGTGTGTGGTAGTTGTGTATGTGTGTGCCTAACATTGTTTACTATCACAGACCTCCATATCACATACTGTAATGTGTTTAAAACATGATCCTATTATTCCATATGATATTTCAGTTGTTATTATCCTTGAGGGTGAAAGGGTAAGGTCGTTTTGTGTTTGATCCTACGCTTCTCCTCATTGTCCCATTATGCGACTCTCTCTCTCTCTCTCTCTCTCTCTCTCTCTCTCTCTCTCCTCTCTCTCTCTCTCTCCCTCTCTCTCTCTCTCTCTCTCTCTCTCTCTCTCTCTTCTCTCTCTCCTCTCTCTCTCTCTCTCTCTACTTCTCCTTTCCCATCCATCCCTTACTTTCCCTTGAGGAACCCCCTCCCCCTCCCACCTTCCCCCCTCCCACCTTCCGCTGTGCTGCAGGCATTGGCTGTAGGGAGGTAAGAGATATATTTATGTATTTATTTATCATTTTATTTTATTCTTTTATATAGAGACGTCAGATAAGGGAGGTAGGGAGGTAAGGGAGATAGGGGACGTAAGGGAGTAAGGGAGGTGTTTATTTATCTATTTATTTATCTTTTTTATCGAGGATAATGAAATAAGCATTCATGTGCTTTTTACATCCAGTCTTCGTGTGTATGTAGTTTTGTAAATCGTGTCATCTGTTCCCATCGCACACAATGGCCTACTCTTACAAAAAGTGGAACAGGATTTAACGTGTGCGCAAGATGTTTTGCGTGTGTTCGCACACGGGCCTCGGTTTATAGTCTCTTCCTAAAACTTTCGGGAGAGCGGAGTCGGTGCTGATGTTAACTCAGGAGAAAAATCTCCTCGAACGGGAATCGACCTCTGGTCGTCAAATTGCGTGCGCAATGTTCTGACTACGAGGCTATCCCGTCCCTTGCGACTAAGGGAGATAATGAAGGTAAGGAGGTAGGGAGTAGGGAGGTAAGGGAAGTAGGGAGGTAAGGGAGGTAAAGGAGGTAAGGGGGTAAGGGAGGTAAAGGAGGTAAGGGGGTAAGGGAGGTAGGGGAGGTAGGGGAGGTAAGGGAGGTAGGGGAGGTAAGGAGGTAGGGAGGTAAGGAGGTAGGGAGGTAAGGGAGGTAAGGGAGGTAGGGGAGGTAAGGAAGTAGGGGAGGTAAGGGAGGTAAGGGAGGTAGGGGAGGTAAGGGAGGTAGGGGAGGTAAGGGAGGTAGGGGAGTAAGGGAGGTAGGGAGGTAGGGGAGGTAAGGGAGGTAGGGGAGGTAAGGGAGGTAGGGAGGTAGGGAAGTAGGGGGTAGTGGGAGGTAGGGAGGTAAGGATAATTAGGGTAGTTATTATCAGTTTATGTATCTTTAAGAGAGTAGGTAAGGGAGGTAGGGGAGGTAAGGGAGGTAGGGGAGGTAAGGGAGGTAGGGGAGGTAGGTGAGTAGGGGAGGTAAGGGAGGTAGGGGAGGTAAGGGAGGTAGGGAAGTAGGGGAGGTAAGGAAGTAGGGGAGGTAAGGGAAGTAGGGGAGGTAGGGGAGGTAAGGGAGGTAAGGGAGTAGGGGAGGTTTTATTTTTTTTGTATTTTTTTTTTGTATCAATCTATTTATTTATTTATTCTTTTATATCGAGGATAATGGAATAAGCAGTGATGTGCTTCTTTCTACATCCAGTCCCCGTGTTATGCAGTTTTTGTAAATCGTGTCACCTGTTTCCACCGGCACACAATGCATGGCCTACTCTTACGAAAAGAGAAACAGGATTTCAGTGTGCGCAAGATGTTCTGCGTGCGTTGGCACACGGGGTCTCGGTTTATAGTCTCACCGGAAGGACTTTTGGGAAGAGTGGAGTCAGCACTGATGTTAACTCCAGGGGAAAATCCCCTCTAACGGGAATCGAACCCGGGTCGTCAAATTGCGAGCGCAATGTTCTGACCACTAGGTATCCTGTCCCCTGCGACGTAAAGGAGATAAGGGAGATAAATGAGGTAAGGTAGCTTAGGGATGTAGGGGAGGTAAGGGAGGTAGGGGAGGTAATGGAGGTAAGGGAGGGAAGGGAGGTAAGGTAGGTAGGGGACGTAAGGGAGGTAAGGTAGGCAGGAAGGTAGGGGAGGTAAGGGAGGTAAGACAGGCCATGTGTGGCAGTGTGGGGGAGGGAGGAGGCGGAGGGTAGCGGCATTAGCTGTCTGCCAGGCGGACTAGGGCCATCACTATGCAAATGAGCATCACCACAGGGGTCATCACCTATGCAAATGAGCATCACCACAGGGGTCATCTCCTGCTGACCCTAGAATATGTACTGCTGCAGTACACAACCATGACATCTGTTAAGAACATGAGCACCATACCAGTTGAGAACATGCACATGATGGCAGTTGGAAATATGCACATGATGGGAGTTGGAAAACACATGAGGCAGTTGGAAATATGCACATGAGGAGTTGGAAAATGCACATGATGGAGTGGAAATATGCACATGATGGCAGTTGGAAACATGCACATGATGGCAGTTGGAAACATGCACATGATGGCAGTTGGAAACATGCACATGATGGCAGTTGGAAACATGCACATGATGGCAGTTGGAAACATGCACATGATGGCAGTTGGAAATCATGCACATGATGGCAGTTGGGAATATGCACATGATGGCAGTTGGAATATGCACATGATGGCAGTTGGAATATGCACATGATGGCAGTTGGAATATGCACATGATGGCAGTTGGGAATATGCACATGATGGCAGTTGGGAATATGCACATGATGGCAGTTGAAATAACACATAACCAGTTAGAAATAAGCACATGATACAGTTTAATAAGAACACAAACTTGGAAAATGTTTAAGAAAACAAATCAGTTGAATACAGTGTTTAGAGCATAAACAAGATATGAGTTAAGAACTAAACATGATACGATTTTAGAGCATATGGGCATTAATACCAATTAGGAAAATTTTAAACTTGATACCAGTTGAGAACTCCCCTCCTTGTATCATGTTTACATTTTTTTCAGAGTATGAAAATACGCCACATTTTACTTCGTCGTTTTTGTCATCACTTCTTTCTTTGTATTTTTTTTCCACAGAGACACAGTTGTATCCGTAATTGCTGATAATTGCATCCCCACTACCACCACCATCCCCACTACCACCACCATCCCCACTACCACCACCATCCCCACTACCACCACCATCCCCACTACCACCACCATCCCCACTACCACCACCATCCCCACTACCACCACCATCCCCACTACCACCACCATCACCACCACAATCACCATCACCACCACAATCACCATCACATCACCACCATCACTATCACCACCACCACCACCACCACCACCACCACCACCACTATCACCATGACAAGTCCTTAACGTAACAACCAGCACTCTCCTTTAGAAGAAGAAAAAATCCTATCAAGTCGGAGTATGGCTGCCTGTAATTGTGAGGTACTAAAATCAATATTTAAACGCAGATTTTCGTTCAGGGTGCAATTTCAATTACATTTTTTTCAGTTTATCTTTTTAATCGCGGATAATGAAATAAGCAATCATATGCTTTTTTTTTACATCCAGACATAGTGATTCCCAGGTAGGATGAGTGAGTCAGGGTGCATTTTTGTGCCCCCTCCAAGGTGTTAAGCTGAGGAACACACAACAACATTAATAACAAAAGGCGTGTGGGTCGGGTTTTTTTTTTTTACAAGAAGTAGAACAAAACTTGTGCACTGTATGAACAAAAGGATAAGACTAAAAGACATTTTAACGACAATTCTGAAAAAAATTCTTTGATATTTTTTTTTTCCTCTGAGGTTCACCAGGGACGAGATTTTCAGCATATCCTACCATTTTCTGTCCACCAGTAAGACAGCCATACTCCAACTTTGGGAAGTTGCATAACTGAAACAAAAAAGAAAGGAAAACCATATCAAACAAAGAAAAGAAAAAAAAAGACAAAAGAAACAACGAAAAAGGTACACGAGTAAAAGGAAATCCAACTTTTCTCTTCCATATAAAGCCAGCCATAAAAGGCACTGCTGTAAAGAGCCCAAGGACAGCCTGCAACTTAACTCCTCTCCCCACCTCCCCCCTTACCCCCTCCACCCCCATCCCCCAGTCCCCACTCCCACCACCACCCTATGTCCTAAATCACCCCCACACAACATCTCTTGGAAAGAAAGTAAAGCGAGGCAAGGCAACAAGCAATCGTGCACTCCTCGGCTCTATGTACACTCTGACCTTGTTCACGTCTCACAGAGAATAGCAAGTATGACATCACCAGGTCAGCACAGACAGACAGAAAGACAGGACAGGCAGGCAGGCGGGTAGACAGGCAGACAGACAGAGACAGAGACAGACAGAGACATGGCTAGTATCACACCATTAGGTCAGCAAAAACAGGCAGAGAGACAGACAGACAGGAAAGCAAACAAGCAAGCAGGCAGACAGACAGGCAGACAGACAGGCAGACAGAAAGACAGGCAGACAGACAGAAAGACAGGCAGACAGATAGTTAGGAAGACAGACAGACAGACAGGCAGACAGAGACAGACAAACAGGCAGGCAGGCAGGCAGACAGACAGACAGACAGACAGGCGGCAGAGAGACAGACAGACAGACAGACAGACAAGCAGACAGACAGATACATGGCAAAAAGTATCACATCACCAGGCCACACAGACAGAGAGACAGACAAACAAACAGAAAGACGGACAGACAGACAGACAGACAGACAGACAGACAAACAAACAGGCAGATATATTGCAAGTATGACATCACCAGGTCAGCAAAGACAGACAGGCAGGCAGGCAGGCAGGCAGATACATGGCCACAAACGCATAGATGGATATCATCAGAGAAAGAGAGAGAGACAGGGAATAAACAAACGAACGAACGAACGACCAAGTTTTATTTCAAGGGGGTCACACAGTAAGCATAAAATGCTTTTCTGGCATTTTG
>CM060328.1:5442924-5450424 GCA_030674155.1 Stramonita haemastoma | reverse complement strand
GCAGTCAGCTGTTCTCACTGACTTCCGACATTGCTGGTCTGAATTGTTAGTCTTTGGGTATTCACTGAAGACTTACAATCTATATCTCCTTGGGTGAGTGGATTGTACTCTTGATTATTAATTATTCTACTATTATCTTCCAGCCTTTACTGAAAGATATTGGACACGTTGGTGAGAGATAATTAATTTTGTAAATATAGTTAAAAATTCTACTTCTTTTTTTGTTTGTTTGTTGTTGTTGTTTATTTTGTTTGTTTGTTTTTTGTTTTTTTTTTCCATTTTCATTGCAGTTTTTTGCACACAGTAATTTCTTACTGTTTGATAATATAGGTTGTAAATTTGTGAGAGTAAGTGATATTGCTCGCAGGGCTTTTGCTGTATATATCATTTGTGCCACATAATCCAGTGTGTGTGTGTGTGTGTGTGTGTGTGTGTGTGTGTGTGTGTGTGTGTGTGTGTGTGTGTGTGTGTGTGTGTGTGTCGCAGCGACAGCAAGGCTGATATATAAAAACTTTTTGTCCCGATATTACCTTGTGCTGGTAAGCTGGTTGAGTGTTTTTCATTCTGCCAGTTGCGTACATCTGTGGGTTTACTTTGCTTTTTTCGCAAATTTTGGCATTCGTGATTGCAAATTTGTTTGTTGTAACAAATAGTAACCACTCGTTGTTTGTTTGGTGGGTTGTTGTTGTTGTTTTTTGAAACTATTTGATTTCCGTCTTGAATACACTATTTATGTATCTTTTGTATGATGTCTTTAACCCTTAAAAAGTGGCCTTCAAAAGAAGGATTGCGAGTTGGGTATTTAAACATAAATCATGCGTATAACAAACTAGATGAAATTGCAACGATTTTGGACAACTTTGGTAAAAACTTTCATTTGTTTTGTCTTTCTGAATCACGACTACGTTTTCAAATACCAGATTCTGACCTGTTATTCCCTGGTTACAATATCATTCGTCGTGATCCAAAAACTCCTAAAGAAACGGGTTTATTATTATACTATAATCAGTCAGTCACATTAAATAGAGTCTTAGAATTGGAGCAGTACCATGTTGAATCTTTGTGGGTAGAAGTCAAGTTAAAACATACAAAACCATTACTCATCGGCTTTATTTACAGAAATCCTTCCGAAAGAATAAACTGGTATACTAATTTTAATACAATGATGGACGCTGCCACACTTTATAACAATGAAATAATATTATTAGGTGACTTTAATATTGATTTACTAAAACCTCAGACACAATGGGTTCAGCTCTTCAAAACTTTTAATTTAAATCAGCTTATTGACTGTCCAACTCGTATTACAGACACCACTAGCACTCTCATTGACCACGTTTACGTTTCTTCCGAACAGAACATAGCTGAAGTTTGTTCACCTGTTTCTTCGTGCAGTGACCATTTCCCTATTTGTGTAACTTGGTCGAGAAAAGGGATAAAAATTCCCAGGACAGGACACAAAACAATAAAATACAGATGCTTTAAACAGTTCAAAGAAGATGTTTTTCTTAATGATGTGGCAAACTCCACTTTGTCACATGTTTATCAGTATACTGATCCAGGTGAAGCCATAGACTTCTGGATACGCACCTTTTCTAAAATATATAATAAACATGCTCCAATAAAAACAAAACGAGTGAAATTCAAGCCAAAACCTCCATGGATATCAGCAGAAATAGAGAACGAAATAAAAGTAAGAGACTGTTTAAAATTTAAACATGATAAAGAGTTTAAAAACCAAAGAAACAAGGTGACAAACATGAAGCGTGTAGCAAAACAAAAGTACTTTCAAGATCTTGTATCCGACAGAAAAAACTGCAGACACATTTGGAAAGCCATTAATCTACTAACAAATAAAACTAACAAAAAGGCACAAACTACAGTTAAAGATATTTCATCTTTGAGTCTGAATAAACATTTTGTTGGGATAGCCAACAACCTAATAAAGTGTGAAGACTGGAAAAGTAATGATTTGAAACATTTAAGAGCATATTGTGAGTCTAAAAATATACACTCTAAATTAGACATTCCATTTATTTCCTTACCTGAAGTGCTGACATCCCTCTTACAATTAAAGCAGTCAACCACAAAAGATGTTGATGGACTAGATGGTAAAATAATTAAAATTGCTGCGCCTGTTAATAGCAGACACCCTTACCTATATTTATAATCTTTGTATTGACAAAGCTTATTTTCCTTCTCATTTTAAAAAGGCTAAAGTAATTCCTCTCTTTAAATCTGGCGCATCAGATGACCCATCGAACTACAGGCCGATATCAATTTTGTCTATCTTATCAAAGCCTTTAGAAAAGCATGTTAAAAAATCTTTACTTTTACATTTAGAAAAATATGACCTAATCAATCCAAGTCAATCAGGTTTCAGAAAAAAACATTCATGTCACACGGCTCTGATAAATATGGTAGACAAATGGCTTCTGAATATTAATAACAATATGTTTACCGGAGTTGTCTTCGCCGATTTTGCAAAGGCTTTTGATGTGATAAACCACACACTTCTGTTAAAGAAACTACACCTATATAGAATATCAAAGAATACCTTTCAATTTTTTGAATCATTTTTATCAAATAGACAACAGTCAGTCTTTGTTGGAAAGTCTCAGTCTGATTTTCTCACAGTAACCAATGGCGTTCCCCAAGGTTCAGTTCTGGGTCCAATACTTTTCTCTATATATATTAATGATTTACCATTGTACATGAATGCTTGTTGTGAATTATTTGCAGATGACAATTCAATTTATGCTGAAAATCATTCCTTACAAATTTTGTCATCTAATCTCCAAGATAATATACATCAGCTTACCAGATGGGCAGAACTAAATCACATGTCCCTTAATCCAATAAAGACTAAATGTATGTGTATAACAACCAGACAAAAGCGACAGAATCAGATATCTTCTATGTCCCCTATAAATGTTTCAGGTGAAAAAATTGAAGAAGTAAATTTCCACAAGGTGCTAGGAATCATTATTGATCATAATCTTTCATGGCAAGACCACATCGCCAATCTAAGTAAAGTTGTATCTCAAAAGGTGTTTCAGTTATCCAAAATAAAACATTTCCTTAATCTTAGCACTAGAAAACAGTTTTTCCATGCACACATAAGTTCTGTTATAGAAATATGCATCAACCTTGTGGGATTCTGCAAGTGCAAATACATTAAAACCTCTGATTAGATTATACAAGCGTGCCATTAAACTTATTCTATTGAAATCAAGCTCATTAACTTCCGTGGACTATAAATCAGTTGGTATTTTTGCCATTTAAATTGCAGTTGGAATACAACAAAGCTTTAATGATGCACAGAATAGTGTATGGAAATGCACCGCCCACTCTGGCAAAACATTTTCAAATAAATACATATCGTCATTCACATAAAACTTACTGTGCCAAAACCAAGAATAGATCTGTTTAAAAGTAGTCTTGTATATAGCGGTGGCACTTACTGGAATAACCTGCCAGCATCCTTAAAAAGTGTAACTTCTATGCTAAACTTTAAAAAATCATTGAAACATTTTCTTATGAATGAAAGGCTGACAGAGACTGGCTGTTGATCTTGTCTTATTAGAAAAAAAAAAGCATATTGTTTTCTTGTTAATCGGACAAAATGTCAGTCATGGTTTGCCATGACTTCATTTAATCATGTTTTACATATGTCTTTTTATCAGCTGTCTGTCATTCTCTGTCTGTCTGTCTGTCTGTCTGTCTGTCTGTCTGTCTGTCTGTCTGTCTGTCTGCCTGCCTGCCTGTGAAACTGAGTGTCTTTAGTCTGTCCGTCTGTCTGTATTCTATCTCTCATCTGCCTGTCTATCCCTTCTCTGTCAATCTCTACTCTGCTCTGCTCTACTCTGCTCTGCTCTGCTCTGCTCTGTTCTACTCTACTCTACTCTACTCTACTCTACTCTACTCTACTCTACTCTACTCTACTCTACTCTACTCTACTCTACTCTACTCTACTCTACTCTGCTCTCTAGTCAATCATATTTCTTATTTTCTAATCTGATTTTGTGATTTTGTTCTCTCATTTTGTAAAAGATAAAGCATAAGCGTAGAAAATGTTTCTTGTATTTGGATGATGTTATGGATTTTTTTTCTTTTTTTTTCACTCATACAATGTATATGTGCAGTTTGTTTGTTATTGCTATGCCTTTCTCTTCTTTTCTTCCTTTTTCCCAGAAGGGTGGTTGTAAAAAGGCACGTTTTCTTATGCCATTACCCTCTTTAAATACTCATTCATTCATTCGTTCATTTATTCTCTCTCTCTCTCTCTCTCTCTCTCTCTCTCTCTCTTCTCTCCTCTCTCTCTCTCTCTCTCTCTCCTCTCTCTGTCTGTCTGTCTGTCTGTCTGTCTGTCTGTCTGTCTGTCTGTCTGTCTGTCTCTGTCTGTCTTCTGTCTGTCTGTCTGTCTGTCTGTCTGTTTTCTCTCCTCTCTCTCTCTCTCCTCTCTCTCTCTCTCTCTCTCTCTCTCTCTCTCTCTCTCTCTCTCTCTCTCATGAATCTTGAAATTGATTTTCTGTACCCTTGTATTTAGTATTTGCTTGTTCGTTCGAAAGTAATTTCATTATTTATTTTCGTATTGTGTACATTTGCAACTTTTCATGTATATTGTTGGGGTTTTGTTTGCTTGTTCATCTTTTGTTTTGGGTGTGTTTGGGGGGGGGGGGGGAGTTGGGGGGAGTCTTTTCCGAGGGCTGGATGTAAAAAAGCAATTTTTGTTATTCTATTACCCTCTTTGAATAAAGAAAGTTTTCAAAGTTTTCAAAAGTTTTCAAAGTTTTTCTCCTCTTCTCTCTCTCTCTCTCTCTCTCTCTCTCTCTCTCTCTCTCTCTCTCCTCTCTCTCTCTCTCTCTCTCTCTCTCTCTTTCTCTCTCTCTTTCTCTCCCCCTCCCTCCCTCTCCTCTCCCTCTCCTCTCTCCTTCCCCCCCACTCTCTTTCTCTCGGCAGGGAAGTCTGGGACACTTCCTGTAAAATTTGTTCCATCTCGGCATGGTACCTACCATTCCCAAAGTGGTTTTTACTGTGCTGGGGTTCTCTCTCTCTCTCTCTCTCTCTCTCTCTCTCTCTTCTCTCTCTCTCTCTCTCTCTCTCTCTCCTCTCCTCTCTCTCTCTCTCTCTCTCTCTCTCTCTCTCTCTCTCTCTGAGTGCTGGATGAACTGTCTCTCGCTCCTCGCAGACGACATGTCACAGAAGTCTGGGCAGTTTAAAGGGGGTAGGCACTATACTGCTGTGTGCCGTAAATCAGGGATCTGGGGTTAGGGGGATAGAAAGAATTGGTGCCAAGAGGAAGTTGAATCCTGAAAATTGCAGAACTCTGTAATAGGGAGGCTTTTTGTCTGGGTTTTTTTTATATTTCTGTTCCAAATTTTGTCTCTCTGTATATTTATGGGGCGATGGATAGCTCAGTGGCCAGAGCGCTCGCTTTCCCCAAGTTAAGGTTAAGGTGAGACATGGGTCCAAAAGTGGCCAAAAACATGTGTGTTTTTTTAATTAAAAATTGCTGGATGCATTTATGGAGATTTTCCTTAGTAAAATTAAAGAATTCAGACTGTAAAATATGTCTGTAGAAACAGGTTACTCATACTTGTTATAGATAAAAAGGCTTAGGATTTTGAAATATTGAGTTTGGCGGCCATATGGGATTGTTTCCATGGCAACAGTGCAGAAAACTTAGTAAATCTTTTTTTTATTGCTTTACAAGTGATGCCCTTTCAATATATGGCATAACTGTTATCATGGGCTTGTAAACAAAGTTTCCTCAGTTTCGACCCCAGTGTCCCACCTTAAGCAATGTCGAGCGTGGTTACCAGTTGGATGGGTGACCGCTTGCAGCGCTTGGCTTCAGTATAGTGCCCCAGCCCACCCAGCTGTAAATGGGTACCTGTCCTCTTTAGGGTCAGGAAGGTAAAGCAGCAAGGGAGAGGAGATGGGCGCCACCTTCAATATGCTGGCCCCTGGAGAAGCTTAGTGTCTCTGATGCCTTGTTCTCCTAACGACTGCCTAGGTTATGGAACACTTTTACCTTTACCTTTATTTTTATGTATGTCTCTTTGTTTTTGTTTCTCTGTCTGCCTGTTTGTCCCTGTACCTCTATGTGTCTGTGTCTGTGTGTGTTTGTACCTGCCTCTCTCTCTCTCTCTCTCTCTCTCTCTCTCTCTCTCTCTCTCTCTCTCTCTCTCTCTCTCTCTCTCTCTCTCTCTCTCTCTCTCTCTCTCTCTCCTCTCTCTCTCTCTCTCTCTCTCTCTGTCCTGTCTGTCTGTCTGTCTCTCTGTCTGTCTGTCTGTCTGTCTGTCTGTCTGTCTGTCTGTCTGTCTGTCTGTCTGTCTGTCTGTCTCTCTCTCTCTCTCTTCTCTCTCTCTCATCTCTCTCTCCTCTCTTCTCTCTTCTCTCTCTCTCTCTCTCTCTCTCTCTCTCTCTCTCTCTCTCTCTCTCTCTCTCTCCAACCAACCAATCAACCAACCAACCAACCAACCATTAAACATGTCCTATATAACTACACATTATACAGCAATACAAAACGAAATATGAACATTCCATGTTAACCCTGACAATGCATTCGTCAGCATTCATAAGTTCCATTATCAGTGTGTGCTCGTACATCATGACATGACGATGATAATTCTTTACTTTCTGTGCAGCCTAAGTTCTGCTTGTGTTTTTAGTGACACTTTGAAACAAGCGTTTATTCCCATAAGTAGTAAGCACACATCAATCTCGGAAGACTATGGTAGTTGCGATCTAGTCTTTAGAGCGCAAAGCCTGGGTAAGTAAGTATGGAGAGCAAACTGTTACCCACGCAACAGACCCCCCCCCCCTCTCCCCACCACTGGAATGGTCCACTGGAAAGGCAATGACCGATACGAATGGTTCCAGTACCGTCGCAGGAGCCACCAGAACGTTGCTATATATTCCCATTATCCTCAATATAAAAAGAGAAACGAATAAATAAATAAATAAATAAACAAATAAATACATAAATAGATAAATAAATCAATGAATGAATAAATGAATCAATCAATAAATGAATAAATACATAAATACAGAAAGAAAGAAAGAAACAAAGAAACAAAGAAAGAAAGATACAAATAAATAAATAAATAAATAAACGAATAAATAAATAAATAAATAAATGAATAAATAAATAAATAAACAAACAAACTAATAAATAAATAAATCCTATGTCACAGATCATCTGGAGGCGGGCCTCAGATCCGAACCCTCTGACCATAGGGGAGCTTGTGTACGTGGAGGACGAGCGGTACTCGGTGCAGCGTGTGCCCCAGCGCAAAGAATGGAACCTGATGATCCGGGAGGTGACGAGGGAGGACGGGGGGGTGTACGAGTGTCAGATCAGCAGCCGTCTGAAGCTGATCCACCACCTCATGCTGCGCGTCAACAGTGCGTGTCTTGAGTGGTAGTAGTGGTTTTGTGTTGTTTTGGTTAGTTTTGTTAACAGTGGGTGTTTGGGTGTTGGTGTTTTGTTGT
>CM060328.1:5435424-5437924 GCA_030674155.1 Stramonita haemastoma | reverse complement strand
TTGTGTGTACGTGGTGTGTTGTGTGTGTGTTGTGTGTTGTTGTGTGTGTGTGTGTGTGTGTGTGTGTTGTGTGTGTGTGAAGTGATTTAATTTCAGTGTCAGTGTTAGTATAAATGTTTTGTGTGTGCGCGGCGCGGTGTGTGTTTTGTGTGTGTGTGTATGGTGTGTGCGCACGTGTGTGTGTGGTGGTGTGTGTGTGGTGTGTGTGTGTGTGTATGTATGCGTGTGTATATATATATATTTGTGTGTCAAAGTATAATCTTATTTTCTATTGTTTCATTGTATTACGCTTTTATGTGAGTTTTCTCCTAATATCAAATGACTTTTTCCCTTCCGACGACAAACCTTTGCCTGGTCACCTGCCTGTTAATGTTCTCTCTCTGTGCGTGGTTTTTGCTCTTTTGATGGGTACCTTTTTACATGAATAAACTGTTGGTGCGTTATAGCACACATGCGCGCGCGCACGCACATGTAACGCACACTACACACACACTACACACATACATACGCACACTACACTACACACACACACTGAAATTGACACACAGACACACACACAACACACTACACACACACACACTCACACACCACACACACACACACACACACACACACACACACTCACACCACACACTGACATCACGTACACACACACACACACTCACTCACACACACCCGCGGCGCGCGTGCACACACACACACACCCAAAAAAAAGCTATTATCAACCACACAAAAAAACCAAATACTAATCATTGCATGGATGTTGCCTCATTGTATGTGGCTTTGTTGTTCGTTAACATTTGCATGATAATGAAAAGATAGGAGTCAAAGTTGTCTTGAAAATTCTGCTTGATTTCATCGGAAAATGAGCAAAGGAAGGGATTACATCCCAAGCTCAGGAGATTCAAAAATGTGGATGTCAAGATCCTGATGGTGTAACAACCAGCGATGATATAGGGGTACACATCCACCGATATAGGGTACACATCCATGATATAGGGGTACACATCCAGTTATATAGGGGTACACATCCAGTGATATAGGGGTACACATCCATGATATAGGGTACACATCCAGTGATATAGGGTACACATCCAGCGATATAGGGGTACACATCCAGCGATATAGGGGTGCACATCCAGTGATATAGGGTGCACATCCAGCGATATAAGGGTACACACCAGTGATATACGGTACACATCCTTGATATAGGGGTACACATCCAGCGATATAGGGTAACGCATTCAGCGGATATAGGGGTACGCATTCTGTGGTATATGGTACACATTTAGTGATATAGGGGTACACATCCAGTGATATAGGGTACACATCCAGTGATATAGGGGTACACATCCAGCGATATAAGGGTACACACCATGATAAAGGGTACACATCCAGTGATATAAGGTACACATCCAGCGATATAGGGGTACACATCCATGATATAAGGGTATACATCCAATGATATAGGGGTACACATCCAGTGATATGGGGTACACATCCAGTGATATAGGGGTACACATCCAGTGATATAGGGGTACACATCCAGTGATATAGGGGTACACATCCAGTGATATAGGGTAAATAACGACGATACAGTGACAACGTTACAGTGATACAATTACAACGAATCAATTACAACGTTACAGTTACGATAGTTACAGCGTTACAATTACAACGATACATTTACATCGACACAGTTACAAAGATACAACTACGAACGTCACAGGAATACAATTACAATGGTACAGTTACAACGTTACAATTACAACGATACAATTACAACAACACAGTTACAACAATACAACTACGCGTTACAGTGATACAATTACAACGATACAGTTACAACGATACAAGTACAGCGATACAATTACAGCGATACAGTTACAACGTTACAATTTCAACGATACAATTACAACAACACAGTTACATCAATACAACTACGACGTTACAGTGATACAATTACAATGGTACAGTTACAAAAATACAATTACAACGTTAAAGACATACAATTACAACGATACAGTTACAACGATACAAGTACAGCGATACAATTACAACCTTACAGTTACAACGCTATAATTACATCAATGCAATTACAACGTTACAATTTCAACGATACAATTACAACGAGTAAATTACAGCGATACAATTACAACGATATAATTACAGCGATACAGCCACACACACGCAATGATGTGCAATCACTCGTTAAGATTATGGTCAATATCATGGTCAAATCAACCGTGGTCGACCTGTTGGTAGCCATTAGGAAGCCTCTCTATCATTGCTTGAACTTCTGTACCCCTTGTGGGTCAGAGGAACGATATGTACCCACTCTGACTTGCTGGCTTCGCAGTAATAGCAACGTGACGTCAGTTACCAACACTACAACAGGAAGGAACAACATAGCCTTTGTGAATCATCCTATTATGAATAGGACATTACACTAAAGGAAATAAGATAAAGAGAAGAAGAGAAAGACAAAGAAGAAAAGAGG
>CM060328.1:5431220-5435324 GCA_030674155.1 Stramonita haemastoma | reverse complement strand
GAAAGAAAATCGAAAAAAAATGAAAAATATAAATATATATATATTAATATATATATATATATATATATATATAAATATATAAAAAAAGGAAAGGGTTTAAAAAAAGGGAAAAGGGTTCCCAAAACCTAGGCGGCCCGAGGAGAGCAGTTCAAGACCTCAGCTTCTCTAGAGACCAGCAGTTGAGGGCGGCCCCCATCTCCTCTCCCCCGCTTTCCCTTCCCTCACTCTAAAGGGGGAAGGTACCCTTGAAGGGGGGTAAACTGGGGGGACTGACAAAACCAAAGGCACCTAAGGGCCCCCAAAACCCTTTGGAACCACGTTCGTGCGCTTAACCTTGGGCTGGGGGGAGGCGAGTTTTGACCTCTGACCTATTCGCCCCTATGTGGACCCGCACTTAAAAATATTTAAATGTACCCAAAGTTTTCAAAATCCGGGGATGTAGGGCTAAATTTCCATTAAAATGTGACAAAGACAGAACTCACAGAAAATTACTTACTTTACTACTTTCTTACTGCTTACATAGCGTTGATGTCCCTACATTTGGGAGACTATGCCCTAAACCCCTGCCTTTTAGCTCGTAACTTGTTTACTAAAAAACTGTCTCTGTCTCTTCTCTGTCCTGTTTTTCTTCTTCTCTCTCCTCCTTCCTCTCAACCCTCTCCTCCTCTCTCTCCTCTCCCTCTCTCTCTCTCCTCTCATTTTCTCTCTCCTCCCCTCTCTCTCTCTCCTCCTGCCCTAATAATCCCCCCCTAGCACAAGAAAAGCAAAGAATTTTTTTTCCCCTCCGTTTGACTTTTTACCCCAAAATGAAGGCTGGTTATGGGGGCATAACACAGTTGATATGGTTTGGGGAAAAAGGGGTTCGAGTTTTAGCAAATGCCATAACCTGGAGCTAATTCAATTGTCAGATGGATAAGGTCCAGAAAAATGGTAAAGGGGCGGGGGAGGAAAATTTTTGGGATGCTGCCTTCTCACAAAAACAATTTTGGGCCTACACCCCAAAGACGATTTTTTGCTCTCCCCCGCTTAAAATCAAAGTTTGACTGATACAAGCGTAGTAAAAAATCAAACTCCCCACTGTTTACTTTTGGCAAACCCTGTTGACACTTTTAACGGGTTTTTATGAAACCGCGTTACAGGATCAATATCATAGCTTACGAGCATAAATTTCAAAACAAGTTTTTAGAACAAGGTTACAGCTACAAACGTCTTGACGGATAAATAAATCAAAATTTTTACTGATAAAAAGGTTTACATTTCAAACAGGTTGATAAAACTAAAATAAATTCAATGTTGAGAAATGGTGTTTTAAAGAATCAATACGGTTGACGGTGCTAAATTCAGATGCATAGTTTGATGTTTCACGGTGTTACAGATATCAAATACGCGACTGATACACAGGTTTGACAGTTCAAAAACGGACAAAACAGGGGTGTTGAAGATATCAGATAACGCTGACTGAAAAAACAGGTTTGAAAAGATATTATACTGGATGAACACAGGGTTGACAAAAATCAAAAACTCGCTGAAACAAGGGTTACAATATCGATAACTGCTGACGATACCAGTGTTGCAATACAAAAAAATACTTGCTTTACACAGGTGTTCCGATAAAATATACTTTTATATACAAGGTGTTGACAGAAATCCGATATACGCGATGTTCATGTTTTAAAAATTCAAAGTGTTAAATAATAGAAAAACAAAATTAATGTTACTGAACACAACCTCGGGCCACCCTTTTAACGTTTTAAGGCCCCCTTATTACAACATCAAAAGGGCTTTGTGTCCCCAATCCCTCTCACACACCCTAGTTTTTTACTTCCTCCCCTTTTTTTAAATATATTGGCCCAGGCCAAATTTCATTACAGTGTTTCCTTTTTGTTCTCTGCCTGTCACCCTTCTGTCTGTCTTTGTTCCCGGGTCTTCTGTCGTCTTCTCTGTCCTGTCTGTCTGTCCTTCCCTTCTTCTGTCTTCTCTCTCTCTCCCCTCTCCCTCTCTCTCCCTCTCTTCTCTCCTCTCCCTCTCTCTCTCCTCCCCTCTTCCCCTCTCCCCCCCTCTCCTCTCCCCCTTTCCATTTCCCCTTTCTTATCCCCCTCCCAAAAAATTTTTTAAAACGCGGGCCCCCTAGGGGGGACAATATTCAGGGCCCAGGGCCCATAACAAAACCCGGGTCCTAATTTCTTCGGGTTAATATATAACGTTTCCCTTCACACGGGAACCATTCGTGGTGCTGACAGATGCAAAAGAAACTGACTTGAACAGGTGCTATAGTGGCTGACTGGAGAACTCTAGTATGTTTTCGAGTAAAGTACATATATCTTTGTCAGAGGTTCTGAAATAGGTAGATGACCATGATTCCTTGCTGTTAACAGAAATATCTGTTCTGCACTACTGCCAGATTGTGACATGTACTGGAAAAGCATGGGTCTCTCATCCGTCGCTACCTAGTTCACTCTGATGGCTTATCGCTTCAAAAAACAGTCAATGGTAAAGGTGTCCCATAACCTCTGTAGTTTGTAGGGGAGCGCAGCTTCAGAGACCTCAGCTTTTCCAGGGGCCAGCATATTGAGGGCGGCGCCATCTCCTCTTCCTCGCTGCTCTGACTTCCCTGAATCTAAAGAGACAGATACTCATTTAAAGCTAGGTGAACTAAGAGACTGATAAGGTGCCAAAGTGTTACTCATCCAACTAGCAACCCGCGCTCGATGCTGCGTAAGATTGGCTTATGTAACTTAAGGGTCTTATATTCACAGGAGAATTTACCAAGCAAATTTTACAAGGACGGCGGGGGGCAGGGGGGGGACTTGCCTGTATGTATATTATTTTGGGCTTGTAGCAGTTGATCATCTTAAAACAGGATTTTTCATAAATATTAATTTTACAGATTGGGCGAATTTATATACTCAATGTCTGTTGCACAGGTGACTTTGATTTATCATTTTAACTAAAATTTAATACTCAGAAAGCTTTTTTATGTTTTTGTCTTTATGATGTTTTCCTTCTGAACAGGGCGCTTATCAGCATTGTATTATGTAAGTGTCCGTGTTGCGATACCCACAGTACACACTTGACTTGATTTAAACTACCAATCAGTCAAAAGGAACAGGAGGTGAAATATTCTTTGGAAAAGATTTAAACTACAAACCTTGGGCTTTCTTGGTAGGCAAACAAACCACTGGCGCACCAATCTTTTTTTATCTGGCATAATCATTTCCATTATTTTGCTTTCAACGTCCTCTTTACACACTATGGAAGTTTTATCGCACCAGACATATTTCTCTCTCCAACAAGAAATACTTTGTGATATCATGCTTTTAAAAAAAAATTGCTATCTATTACAGAAGTTTCAAAGTAATGAAACTACTTTTATATGATTACTTGGATTTCGTCTGCGTGAACAGACATGCTCATAGCTCTTACAGGCACTTTATTCCGCACAACTACATTACACTGAAATGATGCAGATTGCAGGGCAGTCTGCTACGTTTCCTGCCAATCTCTTTTCTTCCTAGCCAAGATTCTGTTACAGAATGCTGTTTGTCGTACTGTCATGTGGATCGGTGGTCTAGAGGTAACGCGCCTGCTTAGAAAGCAAAATATCCGGGTGGGAATTTTCGGTGGTTCGAATCCCGTTTGGGCCTAGAACTTTTTCCTCCATCCATTTGACCATGATTAATGGTCTTGGTGCTATTCTTTCGAGTGAGACAATAAATCGGGTCCCGGATGTTACACGTCATTATTTAGCGCACGTAAAAGAATCCACGGCAACAATAGTGTTGTCCCTGACAAAAATTCTGTAGGATAAGTCACACTGATAGGGAAACAAATACAGTTGCAGACAGGGAAAAAAAAAGTAATAATTGGTGGCGCTGCATTTGTGATCGACGTGCTCTCCCGGGGAGGGCAGCCCGAATTTCACGCAGAGAAATCTGCTGTGCCATAAATCATATAAAATTGTAATACATACATACATACATACATGTATACATACATACATACATACATACATACATACATACATACATACATACATACATACATACATACATACATACATACATTCATACATACATACATACATACATACATACATACATACAT
>CM060328.1:5406220-5426220 GCA_030674155.1 Stramonita haemastoma | reverse complement strand
CTGAAGCTGATCCACCACCTCATGCTGCGCGTCAACAGTGCGTGTCTGAGTGGTAGTGGTTTTGTGTTGTTTGGGGTTTTTTGGTTTGGTTTGTTAACAGTGGGTGTTTGAGTGGTTGTTTTGTTGTGGCTTGTTTTGTTTTGTTTAGTGTGTTGTGTTGTGTTGTTTTGTTTTGTTTTGTCTTGTCTTGTCAACAGTGCATGTCTGATAGTAGTATTTTTTTGTTTTGTTTTGTCTTGTCAACAGTGCGTGTCTGAGTAGTAGTATTTTTTGTTTTGTTTTGTCTTGTCAACAGTGCGTGTCTGAGTAGTAGTATTTTTTGTTTTGTTTTGTCTTGTCAACAGTGCGTGTCAGAGAATAGTCTTTTTTGTATTGTTCTGTTTCAGTAAGTAAGTAAGTCTTCAATTTTAACGTCTTTCCACTTTAAGTGATACCAGACGACCCTAAGATAGGAAACTGGATAGGTGAGAGAGAGAGAGAGAGAGAGAGAGAGAGAGAGAGAGAGAGAGAGAGAGAGAGAGAGAGAGAGAGAGAGAGAGAGAGAGAGAGAGAGAGAGAGAGATCTAATGTGTGTGTGTGTGTGCGCGCGCGCGCGTGCGTGCGTGCATACGTGCGTGCGCGTGCGTGTGTGTATGTGTATGTGTGTGTGTGTGTGTGATAAATAGTAACAGCAAATAAAAGGTATTCTTAACATTAACATATCAAGAAAAATATTGAATATCTAAAAATCCCAACAGAACTACAAGAACTACAATAAATGTCCTATAGGACTTAACAACAAACCCTTAGCAATGTCAAAAGTTAGATTTATATTGTTCAAAACTTCGTCAATGGCATTCTCAGAAAAGTCAGGGAGATAATGTTTTAAGTTCTTACATTCAAGTATGATATGGGTATTTGTTCTGTTTTGTCTTGACAACAGTGCGTGTCTGAGTAATAGTCTTTTTTGTTTTGTTTTGTCTTGTCAACGGTACGTGTCTGAGTGGTAGTTTTGTCTGATTTGTTTTGTTTTGTCTTGTCAACAGTGCGTGTCTAGGTGTTGTGTTTTGTTTTGTCTTGTTTTGTGTTGTCTTGTTTTGTCAACAGTGGGTGTCTAGGTGCTGTGTTTTGTCTTGTTTTGTTTTTGTCTTGTTTTTTCAACAGTGTGTCTGAGTGTTGACTTGTCTTGTCTTGGTTTGGTTTGGTTTGGTTTGGTTTGTCAACAGTGCGTGTGTAGGTGTTGTGTTTTGTCTTGTTTTGCTCTGTTCTGTCTTGTTTTGTCAACAGTGCGTGTCTGAGTGGTAGTCTTGTCTTTTTTTGTTTTGGGTTTTTGGCTGTTTTGTTTTGTCTTGTTTGGTTTTGGTTTGGTTTGTTTGTATTGTTTTCTCCTATCTTGTCTTGTTTGGTTTGTTTTGTCTTGTTTTTGGTTCTCTTGTTTTCTCTTGTCTCGTTTTATCTTATCTTGTTTTGTTTTGTTTTGTTTTGTCTTATCAACAGTTGGTGTCTGAGTGGTGTGTCTTGTCTTGTTTTTGTCAACAGTGGGTGTCTGGATGTTGTGTTTTGTCTTATCAACAGTGGGTGTTTGTTGCGTTTTATTCTTGGTGCTTGAAAGAGAGAGAGAGAGAGAGAGAGAGAGAGAGAGAGAGAGAGAAGAGAGAGAGAGAGAGAGAGAGAGAGAGAGAGAGAGAGAGAGAGAGAGATATTATGTGTGTGTGTGTTTCTGTGTGTGTGTGTGTGTGTGTGTGTTCCTCTGTGTGTTTCTCTGTGTATGTGTGTTTGAGTGTGTGTGTGTGTGTGTGTGTGTGTTTCTGTGTGTGTGTGTGTGTGTGTGTGTGTGTGTGTGTGTGTGTGTGTGTGTGCGTGTATGTGTGTGTGCGATGTTCTATAGTTATTAATTTGTCGGTAACCCATGTGTTTTAAAAGACATGGAAGCGACACGGATCGGTGGTCTAGGATGTAACACGCCTCGCCTAGAAAGCGAAAAGTCCGGGTCAGATTGTGCAGGGGTTCGAATCCCGTTTGGCCCAAAACCTTTTTCCCCATCCATTAGACCAGGAGTGGTGGTCTGGGTGCTAGTCTTTCGGATGAGACGATAAAGCGAGGTCCTGCGTGTTACACATAATTACTTAGCGCACGTAAAAGAATCGACGGTAACAAGGGGGTTAACCCAGGCAAAATTTTGTAGAAAAAAAACACCACTCTGATAGGGAAACAAATACAGTTGCAGACAGTAAAAAAACCAAATAAGTAGGCCCTGCACTTGTGGCGACGCGCTCTCCCCGGGGAGAGCAGCCCGAATTTCACGCAGAGAAATCTGCTGTGACATAAAGTGGTATAAAATAAAATAAAATGAATTTTTTTACTTCCCATTTCAACAGGGAGTTCCCCATTTTTGCCCACTTCTTTAGTACAGAGTAATGCAAACTGCTATAGTGTTGTGCCTATGCTTTTAGTTTTCCTGCTGCTGCTGCTGCTGCTGTTGTTTCTGCTGCTGCTGCTGCTGCTGCTGCTGCTGCTGCTGCTGCTGCTGCTGCTGCTGCTGCTGATGATGATGATGATGATGATGATACTGCTGCTGCTACTGCTATTGCTGGTGCTGCTTTTGTTGCTGCTGCGGCAGTAAGTAATGCTGGGGGTGCTTTTTGCTGCTATGGCTGGCTTAACAGAAACTCTATCCTCATCAATATCATTTTTAGAAATCGTTTGTTGATATCTTTTTTCAAGCTTTTTTGATTTGTAAAGTCATTCTAAAAAGGGTTACTATCATTCCTTATGACCCAACCTCTCTCTCTCTCTCTCCTCCCTATATAGTTGTGATCAATCTCTGTAATATCACCTCCCTATTTCACTAAGAGATTGAAAAGGATGGAGACTGAAACTCATGTCAAGCAGACACCATCAAAGCTGTAGCTTCAAAATTCAACTTACCCCTTTCTGTGTGTGTTCTCTTCTGATCTTGACTGTAATGTTCCTACCCTCTGTCCCTAACGTCTAGGCTGAATGTTCTCTCTTTCTCTACTGGCACTCACCAAATGCTGTCATCTCGCATGCCCGCTCACTTCCTCCTTTTTTTCCCTAAAAGTTCTTTAAAACACTAATTGATTTACAAAACCAACGTTAAACCCCTTATTTGTTTTTGACAAAATCAGAGGCATGCGTTGGATTTTTTTTCAGATCTCGAAACAAAAATACCTGATGGAGGAATTGTTTCTTTTTTGTTGTTGTTGTTTTTATTGCCAGCTCTGTACCTAGTTTCATAGATGTTTATGTTTGTAGACTAGTTAACACATTTGTTGAGTCCTTAGTCAAATAAAAACAAATGTTTTACTCCATGAAGGCAACGTTTGCTGTTGTTGCTGTGATGGACAATGGACAGAATGGATCACTGCCATAACGAAATCAAAAATTGTCCCCTCTCTTGACTTGTCCAGTGCTTTTGATGCAGAAAAAGTGTTCTCTTTTTCTTTTTGGTCTTACCATGATTTATCTATTTCAATTGTATGGCATGTCCCATAAAGGTCACATACCTGATTGCACACAGTCAGTTGCAATCAGCGACTCTTTACCTCTGTATTTGGTCCTCACCTTAGTGTTCCACAGGGCATCCTTATGACAGCCTTTCTCTTTCTTGAAAATGACTCTCTGTCTCTCTGTCTCTGTCTCTATCTGTCTGATCTGTCTGTCTGCTCTTCTGTCTGCTTCTTCTGTCTGTCTCTCTCTCTCTCCTCTCTCTCTCTCTCTCTCTCTCTCTCTCTCTCTCTCTCTCTCTCTCTCTCTCTCTCTGTCTCTCTCTGTCTCTCTCTGTCTCTCTGCTCTTCTCTCTCTGTCTCTCTGTCTCTCTGTCTCTGTCTCTGTCTCTCTGTCTCTGTCTGTCTGTCTCTCTCTGTCTCTCTCTCTCTCTCTCTCTCTCTCTCTCTCTCTCTCTCTCTCTCTCTCTCTCTCTCTCTCTCTTCTAATATATACATACTTTTTTTTTCTGGATGCCTGTATGCCACATTTGTGTCCATATACAGAAAATCCTTCAGAACTTAGTTTTCAGTTGTCCTATGTGAGTCTACTTACGATTTATGTTTTGCATGTGTCCTCACCTTGTGTCATATTTGGAAAAAAAAAAAAAAAGATATCTCGAATTTGGTTCATGAACACTGCTGTCAAATCATCGGAATGTATTGATTAGAAATTGTATGTCGTTCGGACAAGTTATACATCTTGTTGTCGTTCTGAGTAGATGTTTTATACGTCCATAGTCAGGAAAATGGTCGGGAAACCCCAAAGGCATGTTCGCAGCACCAGCTCATTACAAATAATGATATGAAATGGTACATTTAAAAAGCTTGGAGCCTGATTATATAAAGACTATCGTAATGTTTGCAATTCAACTTTCCGAGAAAGTTTAACTTTTATAAAGCATTGTATCTTGTTGGAGAAAATTTACAGGCGAAAGACATTGTTGCCAACGTTTGTGCAATTTTTTTTTCCAAACACTACAGTGCTTTCAAATTAATTACAGCCAGCAACATCACGACTTATCTTAGAAAAAAAAAACCTACAAAACATTGACCTACATCAAATATTAAAAAAAAAATGTTGACTGTCTTACAACTATTTTTCTTTTTTTTAGATATTTAAGCTTTCACCCTAGAAACTGTATTCAGTAGGCCAGTGCTGCGAATATTGTGTTTTTAGTGTTGAAAAATCCTGGTGTTCTAGGTGTGTAGTGTGTGTGTATTGTATGTGTATGTGTGTGTGATGGTGATGATGAGTGTGCAGCCGCTTTTGTTAGACTGTGTTGTGATGGTGATGTGGTGTGGCCTTACTTCCAGTGACTGAGAGACCGCAACGGCAGAAATACGACAGCTTCAAAAAAGGTATCCCTCCCCTTCCTCCCCTCCCTTCCTCCCTCCCTCTTACCCTCCCTTCTGGAACTTAATCACATTGCTTTCCCTTTTTTTCTCCTTTTTTATGCTATGTGGAATGAATTTTTTTTTTCTTTTGCTTGCATTCAGTTTTTTGGGGTGTGTTTTTTTTGTTTTTGATCTTAGCATGAAGGATTTTTTGGGGGGGGGAAATGTCATGTAGTGGTTTCTGTGTGGTGTTGATGTGTGTGTGTGGGGTGTGTGTGTGTGTTTGTGTGTGTGTGTGTGTGTGTGTGTGTGTGTGTGTGTGTGTGTGTGTGTGTGTGTGTGTGTGTGTGTGTACGTATGCACGTACGTTATAGAATACTGATTCGTTCAGTGTCTTTTTTTCATTTTATTATGTACACTTTAACACAAGTACACAAACGTATTTTCTTTTTATCATTTGTAATAATTTGGTTTCTTCTCAAGTTTTCGTACATCTAACTTTCTGCTTTTTCTATTTAGTCTTTTTTGCTTGACAAAAATTTCTTGCTAGCTTATTTCTTTGCTTCTGCAGTGTGTGTGTATGTGTGTGTGTGTGGTGCGTGCGCGTGCGTGGTGCGTGCGTGCGTGCTTGCGGCGTGTGTGTGTGTGTGCCGGGGCCCTGCGTGCGTGTGTGTACGTACGTTATTGAATACTTATTCGTTCAGGATCTTTTTTCATTTTGTAATGTACACTTTAATACAAGTACACAAACGCATTTTCTTTTTATTATTCGAAATGTTATGGGTTTCTTCTTAAGTTTTCGTAGATCTAACTTTCTGCTTTTTCTGTTTAGTCCTTTTTGCTTGAAAAAAATTTCTAGGTAGTTTTTTGTTGTGTGTGGTTGTGTGTGTGTGTTGTGTGTGTGTGTGTGTGTTGTGTGTGTGTGTGTGTGTGTGTGTGTGTGTGTGTGTGTGTGTGTGTGTGTGTGTGTGTGTGTTTTAATTTCAAATTTCAAGTGTGTGTGTGTGTGTGTTGTGTGTGTGTGTGTGTGTGTGTGTTAATTTCAGTGTGTGTGTGTGTGTGTATGTGTGTGTGAGTGTAGTGTGTGTGTGTGTGTGTGTGTGTTGTGTGTGTGTGTGTGTGTGTGTGTGTGTGTGTGTGTGTGTGTGTGTGTGTGTGTGTGAAGTGATTTAATTTCAGTGTCAGTGTTAGTATAAATGTTGTGTGTGCGCGTGCGCGTGTGTGTGTTTGTGTGTGTGTGTACGGGGCGCGTGTGTGTGTGTGTGTGTGTGTGTGTGTGTGTGTGGTGTGTTGTGCGTGTGTATATAACTATTTTGTGTGTCAAAGTATAATTGTTTTCTATTGTTTCATTGTATTACGCTTTTATGTGATTTTCTCCTAATATCATATGACTTTTTCCCTTCCTGACGACAAACCTTTGCCTGTTCGCCTGCCTGTTAATGTTCTCTCTCTGTGCTGGTTTTTGCTCTTTTGATGGGTGTAACTTTTTACATGAATAAACTGTTTGTGCGTTATAACACACACCCACGCACGCACATACACATACACAACATATGCACACCAACACACACACTACACACACACGCACACAATATGCACACACAACACACACACACTACACACACACCACACTCACACACACACACATACACATGCACACACACGCACAAACACACACAGAAACACGCACACATCACACACCACGCACACACACAAACACACACACACTGAAATTACACCACAGACACACAGACACACACACACACACACACAACATACACACAACACAAAAAGCTATTATCAACCTCAAAAAAAACAAATACTAATTATTTGCATGGATGTTGCCTGCATTGTATTGTCGCTTTGCTGTTCGTTAATATTTTGCATGATAATTGAAAATAAGAGTCATAGTTGTCTTGAAAATTCTGCTTGATTTCATCGAAAATGAGCAATGGGGGGATTTTACATTCCCGAGCTTGGGAGATACAATGTGGATGTCATGATCCTGATGTGTTAACAACCAGTGATGATATAGGTACACATCCAGTGATATAGGGGTACACATCCAGTGATATAGGAATACACATCCAGTGATATGGTTGGTACGCATCCAGTGATATAGGGTTACACATCCAGTGATATAGGGGTACACATCCAGTGTATATAGGATATACACATCCAGGATATAGTGGTCACACCAGTGATATTAGAGGTACACATCTAGTGATATAGGGTACACATCCAGTGATATAGGGTACACATCCAGTGATATAGGGTACACATCAGTGAAATAATGGTATGGGTACCAGTGATACATGGTACACATTTAGTGATATAGGGGACACATCCAGTGATATAGGGGTACACATCCAGTGATATAGGGAACCATCCAGATATAAGGGTACACATCCAAGTGATAAAGGGTACACATCAGTGATATAGGGTACACATTACGATAGGGGTACAATACATGATTAAGGTAACATACCTGTAAGGTACACATCCATCGATTGTGCATACACTCCAGTGATATAGGGGTACACATCCAGTGATATAGGGTACACATCCAGTGATATAGGGGTACACATCCAGTGATATAGGGGTAGAATAACGACGATACAGTGACAACGTTACAGTGATACAATTACAACGAATCAATTACAACGTTACAGTTACGATAGTTACAGCGTTACAATTACAACGATACATTTACATCGACACAGTTACAAAGATACAACTACGACGTCACAGGAATACAATTACAATGGTACAGTTACAACGTTACAATTACAACGATACAATTACAACAACACAGTTACAACAATACAACTACGACGTTACAGTGATACAATTACAACGATACAGTTACAACGATACAAGTACAGCGATACAATTACAGCGATACAGTTACAACGTTACAATTTCAACGATACAATTACAACAACACAGTTACATCAATACAACTACGACGTTACAGTGATACAATTACAATGGTACAGTTACAAAAATACAATTACAACGTTAAAGACATACAATTACAACGATACAGTTACAACGATACAAGTACAGCGATACAATTACAACCTTACAGTTACAACGCTATAATTACATCAATGCAATTACAACGTTACAATTTCAACGATACAATTACAACGATGAAATTACAGCGATACAATTACAACGATATAATTACAGCGATACAGCCACACACACGCAATGATGTGCAATCACTCGTTAAGAAATGTAAGGTCAATGTCATGGTCAAATCAACCGCGGTCAACTTGTTGGTAGCCATTAGGAAGCCTCTCTATCATTGGCTTGAACTTATGTACCCTTTGGGTCAGAGGAACGTATGTTCCCACCTGACTTGTTGGCTTGCAGTAAGAACAACGTGACGTCCACCCAAAACCACTACAACAGGAAGGAAGAACATAGTTTTTTGTGAATCCTCCTATTGTAAATAGGACATTACACCAAAGGAAATAAGATAAAAGAGAAGAAGAGATAGGCAAAGAAGAAGAAGGGGAAGAAAAAGAAAAAAACGGAACGGATGATGATGATGATGATGATGATGATGATGATGATGATGATGATGATGATGGTGAATGGTGATGGAGAGACGATGATGATGATGATGATGATGATGATGATGATGATGATGATGAGAGATGACGACGACGACGACTGACGAGACGACGAGACGACGATACACGACGACGACGACGACGATGACCATGATTCCTTTCAACATTTCACAATAAAAGAATTGAATTGAATTCATTTATGAAGACGACGTGGCAATGACGATAATGACACTATAAACGACAGTGATGAAATACAGCTCTTTATCATTCAATATATAGACATCTTCTTCTTCTCCCGTTGACTGCTATCATTTCTATTGATCCTCCAGCAACGTTAATGTTGACAGAAGACCAGCACACTTTACAATAGAGTTCCAAAACAGCAATAAGATCAAACATGATGCGAATAGAAGAATGACAACACAGCCATGTTCTGAAGAATCTGCATGGAGTTTTTGCTGTCTTGTGAACAAAGACATTATTTGTAGAAAACAGATTATACAAAAGAAAGGTTGTGAAAAGAAACAGCAGCCATGAATGTGAAGGCTGTTCCGTTTATACCTCTAGAAGCCATGTCATTGTGATTAATTTATCCTTCATTTGAAATGCAAATTAAACTGTAAACAGCCGGAAAAACGCAGCAAGAATCAGAAATTGCACTTTGTGTTTTGAAAAAGTTGGTTTTTTGTTTTGGTTACATGGGTGTTGTTTTCAACACACAACAGACAGACAGACAGACAGACAGACAGACAGACAGACACTCTCCTCTCTCTCTCTCTCTCTCTCTCTCTCTCTCTCTCCTCTCTCTCTCTCTCTTATTCTCTTCATCTCTATATATTATATTATATATATATATATATATATTATATACTTATATATATTGACATATATATATATATATATATATATATATTATATATATAAAATATATATATATATATATATATAAACGTATAAGTATATATTTGAGTAATTTTCAGATCAATGTACATTGAGGAGGAGGAGGAGGAGGATCATGATGATAATCATGATGATGATCATGATGGATGATAATGATGACAATGTCGATGATGATAACGTACGCTACATGGCATGACAAAGCTACAGACTGTATTGCATGACTGCCTGCCTGCATGTCTGTCTTCCAAGCCTTGTTCAGGCATTAGAAGTAGTTACGTGTTCATTATTTATGTTGGTGTTTGAAATCTATCCTTTGTATTTCCATTTTTGGTTTGTATTTGTCTCCCATTTCCTTCTCTTTTTTCTTCGTTTCAGCCACTAATGTTCAGGAAAGAGCCATCACACACACAAAACCAGACATGTCACTATCAATTATGAATTTTCTGATTTTAAGAAAATTAATGAGGTTAGTGGATGTTTTTTCCGTGATTTTCTGTTATATGTATAGATGTTTAAGTTTTGTTTCTATTCATGTTTTAAAACAAGGTCTGAGATTGTCCATTTTTTTTCCTTTTGTTTTTCTCCTTTTTTGTTATAGATTTTAACTATTGTCCTATATAATGTGGTTTGTGTCATTTGCGATACTTTCAACAAAATGACGTATACTTTTTTTGTAATTGCACATCAGTCAGTATTAATTTATCTTTGAACTAGAATGTAGATTTTTTTTCCAAAAATTGCGACTTATGAACTAACTGAGGTTTTGTCTTTGTTTGGTCTTGTTTTGTTTCAGTTCCAAACACGTCTCCGAAAGTTGATGTGCCCAAACCACAGCCATGTAAGTGAGGGGATAAGTATGAAGTAAAGGTGTGGCCAGGGGGTCTGTGACACTGCACATCAATTGGAATGACCTCCCTCTCTCCCTTCGGCACAAGCCTTCTTATGACACTGTCAAATCAACTTCAAGACACATTTGTTTCAAACCTAAGATTTTCTCCTTCTGTTTCCATCTCTTATCTGTCCCTGCCTTCATAATCTGAAATCCGTTCTCCCTTAAAAGTGTATAACATTATAAAGTGTGTGGCGGCGGTTGTTCGTGTGTTGTGTGTTGTGTGTGTGTGTGTGTGTGTGTGTGTGTGTGTGTGTGTGTGTGTGTGTGTGTGTGCGCGTGTGTGCGTGTGCGTGTGTGCACATTCGAATTTGTGAAACATTATTGTTGTTAATTGTGTCTTGTATAGGTAGAATGCAAGCTCTTTGATTTGTTTTTTGCAAGATATAGCACTACATAAATTCCATGTATTATCATTATCATTAAAAGATGCCAGTGAATCAGCAGACAATCTAAGAACAGTGTATGAATGAATGGACTCGTTAGATAAGAAAATTGGAAAGTGGCTCTTATTGATGGTAGTAAGCTTTTTCTCTAATCAGCATGTTTGTTATCTACTTTCAATCATCCTTCTTCATCTTTACCACTTTTCCTTTTAGTGTGTGTGTATGTGTGTGTGCGTGTGGTGTGTGTTGTGTGTGTGGTTGGTGTGTGTGTGTGTGTGTGTGTGTGTGTGGTGCGCGCGTGCGCGTGCGTGTATATATATATATATATATATATATATATATATATATATATATATATATATATATATGTGTGTGTGTGTGTGGTGTGTGTGTGTGCGCGCGCGGCGCGGTGTGTGTGTGTGTGTGTGTGTTTGTGTGTGTGTTGTGTGTGTGTGTGTGGTGGTGTGGTTGAAGTCCATTAATCATTTGTGACGCGCCACTATTTTGAATGCCAGCGCTTTGATTTGTTTGCTGTACGAAATTCAGCGTATAAAAATTTCATTTCACTATTAATATTGCTATCATAATTTTATCTTTTTTGATCTGTCTTTGACGCTAAACTTCTCACACTCCATGCATTTGCTGTGGTTCTATGTGCGTTGTTATTTCTTTATCTTTACCTTTGTTTACACATCATTTACACAGTGGCTGCTTTCCTAACCAGCCTGTCTACCATCACTGTCAGACAACAGTCTTCTACACAGTAAAAAGGCACATGAGTGCTTATTCTAAATTTCATCGATATATAAGAATAAATAAAAGTAAATATATAAATAAATAAAAAATAAATAAATACATAAATATATCTCGTTCACATTTTTTCATACTATTTTCATTTGCAAAATGTCTTTGTTTTTCGGACTTTGTTTTTTAGATAAGTAAGTAATGTTCATTTACAATGGCCCAGCTTTCTTTGATGTATTAAAACAGTGACATTTGACTTGACTTTGACTTAAACTTAACCTCGCTTTTAATACTGTCACTTGCCTGCTTGATTCTGGCATGTTTCCTGTTTCCACTTCTACTGCAATGGGGCCGGGTATGAACGGCAATCACTGTGATATGACTTTATTACTTTATACCCACTTTGTGTCACAGCAGATTTCTCTGCGCGAAATTCGGGCTGCTCTCCCAGGGAGAGAGCGCGTCGCCACAAGTGGAGCACCACCTATTTTTTTTTGTCTTTTTTCCTGTCTGTGTTGTTTGTTTCCCTATCAGAGTGGCTTTTTTACAGAGTTTTGCCAGGGACAACTCTCTTGTTGCCGTGGGTTCTTTTACGTGCGTTAAATAAGGATTTGTAGCTCACGGAAACTTGTTTATTGTGTCATCCGAAAGACTAGACACAGACCACTACTCATGGTCTATGGATGGGGGGGGGGGAAAAATTTGAGCCCTAAATGGGATTCGAACCACTATCCATTACCGATATAAAAGAATAAATAAATAATGATAAAATAAAAAAAAAAACTCACACTCCGACCCGGAGTTTTCGCTTTCTAGGCAGGCGCGTTACCTCTGGACCACCGATCGACTGCAGTTGTTCTAAGCTAACAATTCTTTCCGACAAAACCCGCGTTTGGAGAAATTATCTTACTACAGTCAACTGCCCCTATGTAATGCATCACAGTAATTCCTACCCCTCTACTGTATTCTTGACTAACAACAATATGACACAATTAAAAGAGTAAATGAATGATTATAAATACAAAAAACGAACCACCGTTACAATTGATATAAGTGGTTTGTTATAAGTGATTTGTTTCAACTTAAAAAATGTGGTAAATGAGGAAGACTTTCAAGGGGACCGGTCTCTCAATGCGCACAAAACTAACGGTACAATGCAACAGGTCAATATCACTGCGGTATTAGGATCGTCTCCCTTGCTGTTCTCTAACGCTGCGAAAACATGATCCCCTTTCTGGAGTTTACCGGAAGTGACCGACGACCTAAGATTGACCTGAAAACTGTAGTTACGTAGAAAATACCGTGTACCCACAACTTTCCACAGTCCTCACACCTCAAACGCCAACTTCAGTTGTTTGGCGGGTAAGAGCTTTAGGTCAAAATGACGGTTAATTCACATACAGGGACGTGGCCGCATATTTATCAACCCTCTGTACAATTTTCCAACTAACATCTCTCTCTTCTCTCTCTCTCTCTCTCTCTCTCTCTCTCCTCTCTCTCTCTCTCTCTCTCTCTCTCTCTCTCTCTCTCTCCTCTCTCTCTCTCTCTCTCTCTCTCTCTCTCTCTCTCTCTCTCTCTCTATATATATATATATATATATACATATATATATATATACATATATATATATATAATATGTATATGCATGCACATACATAAATGGCATTATTTTGACGACCTCTCTCTCTCTCTCTCTCTCTCTCTCTCTCTCATCTCTCTCTCTCTCTTATATATATATATATATATATATATATATATATTAATATATATAATATATATATATATAGATATATATATATATATATATATACATATATATTTAAAACATATATATATATGTATATGCCAAAGGCATGGTTCTTACACAGAAATGCCTACAATGCTGCCACTGAAAGACATTATTCTCTAGAATTTATTTTCATTTCATTTTTATTTTTTAATTTGAATCTTTGATAAGTCATTTTCAAAGTGATTGAGAAGTTGGTACCTGCACTTGTCTTTCCTCACTACTTTTTCCTCAATCATATATATATATATTAATATATGTATATGCATGCACATACATAAATGGCATTATTTTGACTTGACTCTCTCTCTCTCTCTCTCTCTCTCTCTCTCTCTCTCTCTCTCTCTCTCTCTCTCTCTCTCTCTCTCTCTCTCCCCTCTCTCTCTCCTCTCTCTCTCTCTCTCTCTATATATATATATATATATATATATATATAATATGTATATGAATACACATACATAAATGGCATTATTTTGACTTGACCTCTCTCTCTCCTCTCTCTTCTCTCTCCTCTCTCTCCTCTCTCTCTCTCTCTCTCTCTCTCTCTCTCTCTCTCTCTCTCTCTCCCTCTCTCACCAACCTTGACACCACTGAAAGGACCCAACCGTGCCCACCTGTAACGCCACGGGTCCAAGGCCACCCCTGATGACCTTGACTGGTTCAAGGACGGCCTGAAGGTCACAGCGGACCGTTGGCAGCACGTGCATATCGAGCGGTTTCAGCAGGACGGCACACTGGTCAGTGTGCTAGACAAGAAGTACAGCGAGATGGCCGATGCTGGCACCTACGTCTGTCGGAGCAGTGACCTCGGAGTGACCAGTATGAAGGTGCACGTGCTAAACGGTCAGTGGAGATGGATGTGTGTGTGTATGTGTGTGTGTGTGGGGGGGGAGGTGTTTGCTGTGTTTTGTGTTGATGTGTGTGTTTGTGTGTGTGTGTGTTTGTGTGTGTGTGTTTGATTATTCATTTTTTATTTATTCTTTTATATCGAAGATAATGGAATAAGCACCCGTATGGGGTTTTTTTACGTCCAGTCCCCGTGTGTATGCAGTTTTGTAAATCTTGTTATCTGTTACCACCGGCACACAATAGCCTACTCTTACGAAAAGCGGAACAGGATTTAACTTGTGCGCAAGATGTTCTGCGTGTGTTCGCACACGGTGCCTCGGTTTTTAGTCTCATCCGAAAGACTTTGGGGGGAAGTGGAGTCAGCACTGATGTTAACTCTAGAGGAAAAATCCCCTCCACCGGGAATCGAACCTGGGTCGTCAAATTGCCAGCGCAATGTTCTGACCACTAGACTATCCCGTCTCCTTCAGCCCAGGAGGCCATTCTTATTTATCCCTGCTCGTCAGTGCTCTGTCCGCCCTCATAAATCAGCGGTTAAAGAGAGGCTGAGCCTGCATTGTCAATCCTTCCTTCCCCAGTGTCAGAAATATTGCATTGACGCTGAATTTTTTCCAGGCTTTTTCTTTCATGCTGAAATTTTCCAATGCCCTGATTTCAACTGCCCTATCCCCTCACCCCCCCCCCCCCCCTCATCCCATCTAAACCCCAACCCCCACCCCTACCCCTACCCCTTTTCTTTGTAAAATGAGACTTTATTCTGAATACCTTAGTGATTTGTTTTGAAAGAAGGAAACAGATTTGTCAAGTTTATGCGAGCGTCTCTCTACAATAAAAATCCTAGAATCTTTTTCCATTGTTTTTTTTTTCTAATATAATTTTTGTGGCTTTTATCTGTGTTGTACCCGTTTGCACTGCAATTAGATTTTATCATCCTCACTGTCTCTTATGAACGCAGGGGCTGTGGTGTTTCGTCTTCTTTAATTAAACGAATATAATTGTGGTGTGTGTGCGTGGGTGGGTGGGTTGTGTGTGTGGTGTGGTGGGGGTTATGTGTGTGCGTGTGTGTGGGGGGGGGGTTGTGTATGTGTGTGTGCGTGGATGTGTGTGTGGTGTGGGGTGTGTAGGTGTGTGTTCTGGTGTGTGTGTGTGTGTGTGTGTGGGGTGGTGCTGTGTGTGTGTGTGTGTGTGTTGGTGTGTGTCGGTGAGGTGTGTGTGGTGTGTGTGTGTGTGTGTGTGTGTGTTGTGTGTGTGTGTGTGTTGTGTGTGTGTGTGTGTGTGTGTGTGTGTGTGTGTGTGTGGTGTGTGTGTGTGTGTGTTCCTATGTGAAGCGTTATTTCTGTATATCTATTAAATATATTGGGAGGGTTGAGTAGGTGCAGAAAAAATGTTTGTTCTGCGCAGTAAAAATCCCTTTAAAAGTCTGCAGGCGTATGATCGTGCGTGCGTGCGTGCGTGCGTGCGTGCTGTGGTGTGTGTGTGTGTGTGTGTGTGTGTGTGTGTGTGTGTGTGTGTGTGTGTGTCTGTGTGTGTGCGTGTGTGTATGTGTGTGGCGTGTACGTGCGTGCTTGCATGCATGTATGTGGTGCGTGCGTGCATGCATGCATCGTGTGTGTGTATGTGTGTGCGTGGTGCATGTGTGTGTATGGTGTGTTGTGCGCAGCACGCAGCGTATGTGTGTGCGCATGCGTGTGTGTGTGTGTGTGTGTTGTGGCCCATGTTTCAAAATCGTTGTATGATAAAGAGGACAACAAAGAAGAAAAAAAGGAGAGAGAAAATACCCATGATAAAGGAAGAAGCCAGATTTTTTTCTGGGCAATAAGAGAGAGGCGGGTGGAATGACCTGACATGATATGCGCATAACAAGCTTATTTCTTCTTCTCATTTTATTCTAGCTGAAATATCCAACATGATAATGTTTATCCTTTTTTATTATTATTATTTTCATTGCAGCCGGATCAACGAACGTCAGACGAGGTGAGATACTGCTCTGTCTGTTTGGCTGTCTGTCTGTTTGTCTGTTTGTCTGTCTGTCTGTCTGTCTCCCCGTCTGTCTGTCTCCCCGTCTGTCTGTCTCCCCGTCTGTCTGTTTGTCTGTCTTTTTTCTATTTGTCTGTCTGCCTGTCTGTCTATCTATATCTGTCTGTCTCTGTCTGTGTCTCTCTCTCCGTGTCTTTTTGTATTTCTTTTTGTCTCTCTGTCTCTGTCTCTATCTCTCTGTCTGTCTCTGTCTCTGTCTCTTTCTCTCTGTCTGTCTGTCTGTCTGTCTGTCTGTCTGTCTGTCTGTCTGTCCTGTCTCTGTCTCTGTCTCTCTGTCTGTCTTCTTCTCTGTCTCTGTCTCTGTCTCTCTGTTCTCTCTTCTCTCTCTCTCTCTCTCTCTCTCCTCTCTCTCTCTCTCTCTCTCTCTCTCTCTCTCTCTCTCTCTCTTACACACACACACACGCACACACACGCATGCACACACACACACACACACACACACACAAAATATATTATATATATATATATATATATATATATATATATATATATATATATATATATATATATAAACAAACGCGCGCGTATGCACGATCGACACGCACGCAAGCTACCTCGCACGCACGCAAGCACACACATCTCATACACAGACACACCTGACAAATGCATAATATGAATTACTTCTAAAATAAAAAAAAAAAAGAAAGCGGACGCCATGAATCTGCTGTTCTTTGCGCATCTAAGGAAAATCAATGTAACGACACACCTTGAGGCTGATCAGTTTTCCTGAATTTTAATGGAGAGGAGCTTAAAAGCGGTGTCTTTTTCTGGATTAAAAAACTCACAAACATAATGCTGCTTTATGTCCCTACAACAGTACACAAAGTTTCCTTCTTCTTTGTTATTTTCTTTCCTGAACGTAATAAGAATGAATGTAGAAGCTACTCAAGTTTTAACTGTACCCTGAAAAATGTAAGTCCTTTAGGGGACATAGAAAGTTCTATTAATATTGGTATTTACGCACTTAATACATGGTTGTTGGGGTTTTTTCAGATATATTTTTGATGTTGAGTTTTTTGGGGGGCACACAAAAACAGCACACATTCAATGCTGTTACACACGTATCACTGAGAATTCTGTAAAAAGTGGAAGTATTCTGTACAATCTTTTGTGTCATCACAAACAGCAAAGATATCATTCACAAATCAGTAAAGAAGGAACGGGATAACTAAATGATCAGATCAGAGCACTCGCTTACCCCAAATTAAGATTCAGCTGTATTGAGCGTGGTTACCAAAATGTGTGGGTGACCGTTTTGGGCGCCTTGACTTCAGTACAGTCCCTCCAGTTCACCCAGCTGTAAATGGGTACCTGCCCTCTTTAGGGTCAGGGAAAGTAAAGCAGCGAGGGAGAGGAGATGGGCACCGCCCTCAACATGCTGGCCCCTAGAGAAGCTGAGGTCTCTGACGCCTCGCTCCCCTACGACCACATAGGTTATGGAACACCTTTACCTTTTTTTTAACAATGAGTTTTAGTGTCTGGGTGTTAGGAAGAAGAATGATAACGGAAAGGGGCAAGCTGAGCAGAATGAGCAATGTGTGTGTGTGGGGGGGGGGGGGGGGGTGGTGTGTGTATGTGTGTGCGTGTGTGTGGGTGTGGATGTGTGTTAGTGTCTGTTTGTGTGTATGTGTGTGTTTAGTTTATTTCATTTTTATTTTATTCTTTGTTTCGAGGATAATGGAATAAGCACTCGTGTGCTTTTTTTTTTTTACATCCAGTCCTCGTGTGTATGCAGTTTTATCAATTTTGTCTTCCGTTCCCACCGGCACACAATAGCCTTCTCTTCCGAAAAGCAGAACGGGTTTTAACGTGTGTGTGTGTATTTGTGTGTGTGTGTGTGTGTGTGTGGTGGTGGGGTGTGTGTGTGGTGTAGTGTGTGTGTGGTTGTGTGTTGTTGATGGTGTGGAGTGTGTGTGTGTGTGTGTGTGTGTGTGTGGTGTGTGTGTGTGTGTGTGTGTGTGTGTGTGTGTGTGTGTGTGTGTGTGTGTGTGTGTGTGTTGTATTATTGTTGTGTGTGTGCTTGCGTGCGTGCGTGCGGGGGCGCGCGCGCGTGTGTGTGGTGTTGTGTGTGTGTGTGTGTGTGGTGTGTGTGTATGTGCAGGTACACTTGGCCACAAGCAGCAACTCCACGGGGGAGGTGGGGGGACAGGGGTCAAGGTCACTCCCCTCACTCTGGACCTCCGCCTGTGTCGTCATCCTCACTTTCTACGTCATCCAGGTGCATTAGCGGGATGACGTCATCAGGGCTTTGTTTCTCTCACTGGCGACATCTTGCCGGAGTGTGGGGTTTGTTGTTTTTTAATGGTGACGGTGGATTTTGGGTGGGGGTGTGGGGTTGTTGGTTTTTCTTTTTTTTTTCTTTTTTTTTTTCTTTTTTTTTTGGGGGGGAGGCCAGGGACGTTTTTGGCAGAGTATATGATTTTTTCGATGGTGACGTTTTTGCCAGTGATGTTTTGGCAGAGCGTATGGTTTTATTCCGTGATGACGTTTTTGCTAGTGACGTTTTTGGCAAGTATTTGTTTCGGTTTTTTTTTTTCCGTGGTGACGTTTTTGCCAGTGACGTTTTGGCAGCGTAAATTTGATATTCAGAGGTGAAGATGTCGCTAGTGACATTGTATGAAAGCAGGTACTTTCTGTGTTGGTAAGCATGTTGTTGTGTTTTTTTTTCAGATTGCCTACCATGTGACATTTTTGGGCAGATAAACTACGTCCCTTGATTTTTTTTTTTTTTAAGTTGCCCCTTGTGATGAGGTAGTGACGTCACACTCCACACATTTTTTTTTGGCAGGTTGTGGTTCTAGCTTTGTTCACAGCCAGTGGGGATGCAAACATAAACCTGATCCTCTTCACCATTGTTCGATATTTCCTTTCGTACCCCCAAGGGCTGGAAATAAGTAATTGTACTGATCTTCTCATGGCACCGTCTCAGAACTTGTGTTACTGCGGGATACTAAAACCTCGCAAGCCACCAGCCTGGCTAATATCATGTCAAATGCTCATCTTTTACCATTTTTTTTTTGTATTGGATGTGTGTGTATTCATATTGTTTGATTTTATTCTGTTTGTTTTTTTTTATTTGTTCACTCTGCTGATGTGATTCATATGATACCGTAAGAACTATATGTACCTCAGAACTGACTAGCTTTTGCTTAATGAAAAGAACTAAAACCTTTTTTTTTTTTTAATCATATACATTGGAGGTTTCTCTTTTTTTTTTCGTTTTTTTTTTTCTTTTCAGTTAAACGAACAACACCTCCATCAGTAAGGTTCAGCAGGAATTGTACCATTGTTGACATGTGTTTGTTTACTGAAGTGGACAATGACTGTGCGTGTGTGATGTGTATTGTTACATATTGGTCACTGTTAAGAGCGTACTGTGCTGTGCTGTGCTATGCTGTATTGTGCAGGAATTCTCTGACCTCAAAACAGCTATGATGGCGTGCATTGTTACCATGTTGGCTTTTCTCCAGACGTTTGTGTCGTCTGCTGTCCACTGGCCCGTCTGTCATCGAATCAGAGCATGTCATGGTGGGGTTGGGGGGGGGGGGGGGGTTAGGAGAAGGGAGGGGGAGGCTGTTTGTTTTTTTCTCTCTGTGTCTGTCTCTCTGTCTCTCTCTCTGTCTCTCTGTCTCTCTCTGTCTCTCTGTCTCTGTCTGTCTCTATCTCTCTGTCTCTGTCTTTCTGTCTCTGTCTCTCTCTCTCTGTCTCTCTCTGTCTCTCTCTCTGTCTCTCTCTTGTCTCGTCTCTGTCCTTCTGTCTCTCGTCTGTCTGTCTGTCTGTCTGTCTGTCTGTCTGTCTCTCTCTCTCTCTCTCTCTCTCTCTCTCTCTCTCTCTCTCTCTCTCCTCTCTCTCTCTCTCTCTCTCTCTCCTCTCTCCTCTCCTCCTCTCTCTCTCTCTCTTTTGTATATTACCGATGCAAAAGTGGTTTTGAACAGAGAAAACCTTTTATCCTATTTCAAAGACATATCTGGGAAAAAAAACAGAGAGCCTGTCTCTCTCTTT
>CM060328.1:5381220-5401220 GCA_030674155.1 Stramonita haemastoma | reverse complement strand
ATTGCGCTCGCAATTTGACAACCCAGGTTCGATTCCCGTTCGAGGAGATTTCTCTCCTGGAGTTGACAACTCCACTCGCCCCCAAAGTCCTTCGGATGAGACAATAAACCAAGGTCCCGTGTGTGAACGCATGCAGAACATCTTGTGCATACGTTAAATCCTGTTCTGCTTTTCAAGTCATGTCAAGGCAAGTTAAAAACACTTTAATCATCCCTGAAGGGCAATTAAGTAGTTTTGTGAGAGTAGGCCATCGTGTGCCGGTGGGAACAGATGACATTTACAAAACTGCATATACACAGGGACCGGATGTAAAAAAGCGCAGGAGTGCTTATCCCATTATCCTTGGTATAAAAGAATGAAATTAAAAATAAAAAATAAAAAAAAAACACAGCACATCACAATACAAGTCATTTTTTTTTATATACCAAATGATTGAGACTCCTGTTTTTTTAGTGCGTAAAGTGTTCCCGAAATGGATAGCATGTGATTTGATAGTTCCTTTTTTAATGGAAAAGAGCTACGGTCATTGATGATAACGGTCATTTAGTTTACCTTGCAAGTGTATGTACCTAATAAGTAAACAATATGTGTTGCAGAAATCTTTCTCGTTTCGCCTTGTCACCTTTTCTTCAAGCACCCTGGAACGATTTTCTTTCTATTTTACTCCGGTATTTTTGCACCTGTGTAAGAGAATTTTCTGTTTATTCATTGCCAAATTTTATCAGTTTTCGCCGATGCATAGTATGGTTTATGATCCGTTGTTTACAATATAAAAAGCTTCTTGGAGTCTTGTCTTCTCTTTCCCTGAGGTCATATCATCCTTTTTGGCTTTATTGCGTCCATCAAATGTATCAACCGAAGTTGCTATGAACACGAGACCATCTGGTCAGTTCTTATTGTCATTATCTGATCAGTTTTATTGCATTCTGATCAGTTTTATTGGTTATTTTATTGTCTGTTCTAGTGGTTTCATTCTGTGTCAGCTATTATTGGTATTCTCGATTAGTTTTGCTATTCTGATCATTCTTATTGGCTATTAATCATTCAGTTTTTATTGTTATTAATTTATTAGTTATCATTGGTTATTAATCTAATCAGTTCTTATTGTTTGCTAATCTGATTACTTCTTATTGTTTATTATTCTGATCAGTTCTTATTGGTTATTAATCTAATCAGTTATTGGTATTAATCTGACCAGTTCTTATTGGTTATTGATCTGATTAGTTCTTATTGGTTATTAATAAATAAGTTTTTATTGGTTACAAATCAGATTTTAGTTGTTGTTAAACTTTTTGGATTTCATCGGAAACATCTACATATCGTGCGTTTATTTCACCTGGTCAATAACATGTCTGTTTAATTAACGTCTTTTTTCTGCACATAGATCTTTCGCCTTTCTCAAATATGGTGTGAATGCAATGCTGGCTAATATTTGTTGACATTTCCATTGAAGTTTGTATTTTTTTGGTGAACATGTTGCAGGAAATATAAGACCTAGCCATTCTACCCAGCCTTTTACTTTTAACGCTTTTAAAGCCGTGGTACTTTTTTCCCCAGATGGTTTGTTGAAGGGGAAAATTAAAACATTTTGTCAGTGAACAGAACATACTGCTGAAGTGATACTGTTCTCAAGTATGTCATTAGATTTTAAAGGCAGAGAAAGTTGAGTTCGGGAAAAAAAAAAAAGCAATCTGTAATTTTTGGCACACATATCTCGCCAGCAAGTGAGAGTGCTGCTTAACAGAGGGTACTTTCCTGCTCCCATCTCTCTCTCTCTCTCTCTCTCTCTCTCTCTCTCTCTCTCTCTCTCTCTCTCTCTCTCTCTCCTCTCTCTCTCTCTCTCTCTCTCTCTCTCTCTCTCTCTCTCTCTCTCTCTCTCTCTCTCTCTCTCTCTCTCTCTCTCTGTCACAGTGTCTCTGTCTCTCTCTGTCTCTGTCTGTCTGTCTCTTTGCCTGTCTGTCTGTCTGTCTGTCTCCCTCTCTCTCTCTCTCCTCTCTCTCTCCCCTCTCTCTCTCTCTCTCTCTCTTTCTCCCTCCCTCCCTCCCTCCATCTCTCTCTCTCCCCCTCTATCTCTCTCTCCCTCCCTACACCCCCTCACCCCCCTCTCTGCTCTCATTCTCTCTCCTCTCTATCTCTCTCGTTCTCTCTCTCTCTCCCTCCCTCCCTTCCTCTCCCTCCTCTCTCTTTCTCCCTCTCTATCTCTCTCTCCTCTCCTACACCCCCCTCTCTCTCTCTCTCTCTCTCTCTCCCCATCTCTCTCTCCTCTCACTCCCTCTCCCTCTCTCTCTCTCTCTCTCTCTCTCTCTCTCTCTCTCTCTCTCTATTATATCTTCTTACTATCTACTCTCTCTCTCTATTTATCACCAGCCAGGCAGTGTTTCTGAACACATCCTTCATGACTGCAGGGGAGCAGAGCATGGGATCCGTTGTTGTCTAGTGGTTAGAGTGTCAGGCTCCGAATCTCACGGCTACTGTGACATTGGTCCTGTCTCCGATATGCATGGTGGCTGTTGGAAGGAGGTTTCCACGCACTTCAGAGTCCACATGACACCAAGTCAAGGGCAAGTCAAAAACACTTTAATCATCCCATGAAGGGCAGTTACAAAACTGACAGGCATATTGATACGAAATCTATCCAAAAGACACAAGATGACACCTAAACCCAGGTTCTGTGACGAAACCCTTGCAGAACACTCATGCACCAAACTCCATCCTTCTTCTGCAGAAATGTAGGACAGAAAGTCATGGAAGGGGAAGGGAATGAATGACACCAGCGTACACAGCTTGCACCCTGCTAGCTGAAGAAGAGTGGGCTCCGCTAGGTTCAGCTTGCCCACGATACACTGCCTGAGCTTTCAGGTCACTTTCCCGGCCACTGCAGAGAGTGGAGGGAGATGTTTTTTTTTTTTTTATATCACTTTATTCATAGCAGATTTCTCTGCGTAAATTTGGGCTGCTTTTCCCTGGGGAGAGCGCATCGCCGGAATGCAGCGCCTACCCATTATCTTTGTTTTCCTGTCTGCAGCTGTATTTTTTCCCTATCAGAGTGGCTTTTTTCTACAGAATTTTGACAGGGACAACTTGTTGTGGGGTCAGTAATAGACGGTGTTATCACCCTGATATATGTCTCTTCAGGTAAGATAGTGTTCATCCACCCATATATAATTATGTCTCTTCAGGTCAATAATAGATAGTTTTATCCACCCTGATATATATGTCTTTTCAGGTAATTAATAGATAGTGTCATCCACCCTGATATATGTCTCGTCAGGTTAATTATAGATAGTGTATATCCACGCCTGATATAGATCTCCAATCAGGTTAATAATAGATAGTGTCATCCACCCTGATATATGTCTCTTCAGGTCTCTAACAGTGTTATCTACTCCGATATATGTCTTTTCAGGTGAATAATAGATAGTGTCATCCACCCTGATATATGTCTTTTCAGGTGAATAATAGATAGTGTCATCCATCCTGATATAATTATGTCTTTTCAGGTGAATAATAGATAGTGTCATCCATCCTGATATAATTATGTCTTTTCAGGTGAATAATAGATATGTCATCCATCCTGATATAATTATGTATTTTCAGGTGAATTATAGATAGTGTCATCCACCCTGATATATATCTCTTCAGGTGAATAATAGATAGTGTCATCCACCCTGATATAGATCTCTTCAGGTAAATAATAGATAGTGTCATCCACCCTGATATAATTATGTCTTTTCAGGTGAATAACAGATAGTGTCATCCACCCTGATATAGATCTCCTCAGGTGAATAATAGATAGTGTTATCCACCCTGATATATGTCTCATCAGGTGAATTATAGATAGTGTCATCCATCCTGATATAATTATGTCTTTTCAGGTGAATAATAGATAGTGTTATCCACCCTGATATAATTATGTCTTTTCAGGTGAATAATAGATAGTGTTATCCACCCTGATATATGTCTCTTCAGGTCGATAACAAATAATGTTATCCACCCTGATATATATGTCTTCAGGTCACTAACAGATAGTGTCATCTACCCTGAAGTAGATCGCTTCAAACACTGTGTGCGTGTGTGTATGTGTGTGTCTGTGTGGGTCTGTGTGCATGTGTCTGTGTGTCTGTCTGTCTGTCTGTATGTGTATGTGTGTGTGTGTCTGTTTGCGTACGTGCGTGCTGTGCGTGCGTGCGTGCGTGCGTGCGTGCGTGCGTGCGTGCGTGCGTGCGTGCAAGCGTGCGTATGTCAGATAATGTAACTCTGAAAATTCGCTTAGTTGTTTATGTTAATCAAACTTGCTCATTCATTTTGTCACAAAGCATTGTGAACTATAGTACAACCTTAGAAACAATATCCAGAACCTATTGCCAAGTTTTGTTTTCTTCCGAGCTGTAACAACCCTACTCCTCCCCCTCCCCCCCCACCCCCTCTACCCTCTACCCCCCCCCCCCCTCTCAACCCCCATCTCTGAGTTCAGCTGTCCCTTTTGATCCCCTTATCCCTCCTGACTCACGGCAATGTTCTCACTCCAGCCCACACACAAAATCTGTTAGGCCGAGTCAGTAACGGCAGAAAGCTGCGGTATTTTCAGCGTCTTTGATATATTAATGTTTATAGTCTTTTCTGTGCATTCCTGCTTTATCTGCTCATCATCGTTGCAAGTCCACGCACGCTGACAAGAAATGACCAGCTTGGAACAGAGTCATCGTGTTGACCACTTGGTTTGTAGAGGTGGTCAAGAAATTCAAACGGGAGAAGAAACTAAAACAAAAAAGACAAAGGTAACGTCAATATGGATGGTGTCACTACGTTTTGAGAAACCATACACGTCTATGCTGACTTTATCGTAAGAGCTGAATGTTGTGATGTATAGCCACCGTCCCCGAACCAGAGAAAAAGTGGTTTTTGAACACGGCAAGGCTGTTGAAAAGTGTGTTGTTTTTTGGGGTGGGTTTTTTTTTATTTTTTAGGAAACCAGGACTAAGTAATAACATTTTGTTATGGGTTTGTTTGTTTTTTTTGAAGATTTACAGAGCAGTTTTACACTATTTTGTATTGCCGAGATGGTGTAACAATTTTACGATTCCTTATTGCAAAAGTGTACATTGAGCATGTTTTGTGTTTATAAATTATTTGATGCCGGTTCTCGTAACACACAATTGTTCTTTATAACATCCACAATGGCGTGGGGGTTTTTTTGTTAATGGTGGCTTTCATTCCCAGAGCACAGTAATCATCAGCGTTTAGCATTTTGTTGACCAAAGTTGTGCTTGTGTTGGTAAAGTAGGCTGTCTTTTCAGGAAAACGAATCTATCTTTAGTTCATACGAGATGATATTGACTGTATTTTCTTGGAACAAACTTTTGACACAGAGGAGACATTGGAAGAGGAGATGTATAAGATATATTTCACATCCAATCTGAAGACACACTTGTTTCCTACCTGGTATCTTCCTCCATCATTACACCTCACATTTGTCCCTATTTTCTTTCAGTCCCCTCTATCTCCATTACCTTGCGTTATCATGTGTGTGTGTGTGTGTGTGTTTGTGTGTGTGTGTGTGTGTATGTGTGTGTGTGTGTGTGTATGTGTGTGTGTGTGTTTGCGTTTGTGTAAAATATATAATTGACTGATTTGAATGCAAGCGCTTCGATTTGTTTGCTTTGCAAGATTTAGCGCTATATAAATTCCATATTTAGATATACATGTAGATATATATATAGATATAGATAAGATTATATATATATATATATATATATATATATATATATATATGTGCATTTTTCTTTGTGTTATGTGAGAGGTCATGGAGATGTGATCGGTACACAATATACATTACTGCAATCTCAATATTATATTGGAGCACATCACCCTAATGTGTAGATCGATTGTGTATATTCAGCTGGACTTTCTTGCCTGTGACGACATGAGGCCTTGTAAGGGCGGCACACCATCTCTTGGCGTAAATAAGAAAAAAAACTATTGTTACAAGTTTACTTTCTAATTTTGTGTCTCCGTGGAAAATTCCGATGGGTTTTGTTTAATGAATTTAATTTGTTGCACATAAAGATGAAGAGTACACGGACTACTTTGATCAAAGATTGTTTCAAGTTTGGACTTTGTGGCAAATCCGATTTCGCTTTTCATCTCGGTATCATCTTATTTCTTTATTTTTTACATACTTTATACTGTTTACTTAATTGTACTGAATATTAAAGTAAGTATTCTAGGTAATATCACATTTCATCAGTCTTTCAGTTCGAAGGGAAAGAATACGTAGTAATCGTATACTTTTTGTTGATATGTACAGATTTTGCAGGACAGTATCATTTGATATTAAACCTCTTCCCTTTATTTCATATGTTTGCTTTTAGATGTTTACACAGTCGACTGATTCGTAATTTTATATCTCTGTTGACTACAGCTACGCTGAAGGTAAAGTCATTCTGAGGTTGCGCTAAGATAGGTTTTTGAAAGTTGATACGCGGCAAGTATAATCCTACATGATAATTTTGCTTTGTTTTTTTCTTTTTCTTTTTGCTACGTTCTCCTATGTGAAAGCCCTGCGCTGCTGTTCCCACACCGCTCATTTCGATCTCTCCGCCCCAGCCAAGACTCACTTTCGTTTCATTACATCCCTAAGGCAAGATGTCCGCAGAAAGCTTAGCAATGTCAGGGCACCGTAGGGCTACCAGCCAGAAAGGCCCTGCACTGCTTCTGTGTCACTCTGGTGGTATTCAAGTGTGCCTGTTCTAAGCTAGCGGGAATACCAACCTAAATGGGGTCACACCAACATCAAGGTAGTGACCACCACAAGTCTCTCTAACGACCATCTCCTGTGAACTTTCAACCCCTAAAGCCTTGACACCAACTCACCACAGGCACTTAAGTGTATGGGGAAACCGAATCTGAGGTCATCGCGAGTCGAGAGCAACCGAGGTGATCCAATCAGAGACAGTTTTTTTTTGTAATTGAATAAAGATTAATGACGATGAGGATGATGTAATAATAGTGTTACGTCATTGTGCTTTGATACTACGTGACAGGGTTGTACTCTACACTTCCTATCATAATCTATCCTGACGTCAACCAGGTCAAGAAGATACAGACAGTACATGCAGTGTTGGTCAGGTAATTTGAGCAAACACTCTCAAAATCGCTTCCGTCATGTAAATGAAGCTCGACCGTGTGGTCCCAGTCTTCCCACTGACCCTACAGCAAACTCACTCTGGGTATGAGCAGGCCAGATTTTAAAATATATATATATCATTATGGCTCATGGGATCCAAACCCGCGACCTTACATCCCGTAACGGAAGGCACTAGCCAGTGTATCATACGACTGGCGGTATTGTCTATCTTACTTGTTTAATATTATCGTTATTCATGAAGTGATTTGTGGGCAGATCATATTTTCAGCCAGGCGTGCTGAATCAGGGCAGAGGCCTACAGCCGGGACGGGATAGCCTAGTGGTCAGAACGCTCGCAATTTGACGACCCGGGTTCGATTCCCGGTCGAGGGTTTTTTCCTCTGGAGTTAACATCAGTGCTGACTCCACTCTCCCCAAAAGTCTTTCGGATGAGACTATAAACCGAGGTCCCGTGTGCGAACGCACGCAGAACATCTTGCGCACTCGCTCAATCCTGTTCCGCTTTTCGTAAGAGTAGGCCATCGTGTGTCCGTGGGAACAGATGACAATATTTACAAAAACTGCACACACACGGGACTGGATGTAAAAAAAGCACATGAATACTTATTTCATTTTACTTAATATAAAAGAATAAGAGAAATTAATAAAATTAATAAAATAAAAAATAATAAATCCTGTTAGGATTCAGCACTGGCAGCTGTGTTTTCTCAACACACCAACTCCTTCACATGGAGCTTTAAACCCAGGCCTCGTGAGCCAATGCACAGCAGAACATCTTCCTCACACGTTAAAAAACATGTTTCGCCTTTGGAAAATAAACTATGACATTTCGTGCCAGCTGGAACAGACGACAACAATTTTACAAAACGCATTCATTCAGGTGTAGTGTTTTTACACTATCCCCGGAATCGAAATGCGGCTACCTAAACGATGGGTGAAAACGGTCTCTGTCGTCAAATCTCACCATTGGTGAACCTCGGAGCTTTAGTTAAGGAACACTTTTTTTGTGACTCAGGAAAAATCTTCCTCTTCAATCAGTTTTCTGTACAATGCCTTCATCTCTTACCAGACCCTTTAGCATTGCCCCATGAAAAACTTCGGTTTAAAAGAGGTTTTTTAAGGTGTTTTGTCTGTGACTTACATTGATAGCAGCAATGTCCCTTTTGGTTTTTTATCTGTTTTTCGTTTCTGCTTTTGTTTGCAAAGCTGAATTCTGCTTGACCTTAACCTTCTTCATGCTCTTCTTCTTCTTCTTCGCATTTTTCTTCTTCTTTTTCTTCGCGTTTTCATTCTTCTTCGCATTCTTCTTTCTTCTTCTTCGCATTCTTTGCTTTCTTCTTCTTCTTCTTTGCATTCTTTGCTTTCTTCTTCTTCTTCTTCTTCTTCTTCTTCTTCTTCTTCTTCTTCTTCTTCTTCTTCTTCTTCTTCTTCTTCTTCTTCTTCTTCTTCTTCTTCGCTTCTTCTTCTTCTTCTTCTTCGCATTCTTCGCATTCTTCTTCTTCTTCTTCTTCGCATTCTTCGCATTCTTCTTCTTCGCATTCTTCTTCTTCGCATTCTTCTTCTTCTTCTTCTTCAATTATTTTCAGCAATTCTTCTTCTTCCTTCTCTTCTTCGCAATTCTTCCTCTTCCATTCTTCGCATTCTTCCTCTTCTTCTTCTTCTCTTCTTCTTTGCAATTCTTCTCTTCTTCTTGCAATTCATCTTCGCATTTCTCCTACTTCGCATTCTTCCTCTTCCTTGTATTCTTCTTCTTATTTTCCTGCAGCTGATACTTCTCTTTGTCTTGCCTCTCATAAGTAAGCATCTATGGGCAGATGATCATGTCTTTTTAGTGCAGCACTGCATCTTCAGTATCTTTTTGTTTTCCAAATTCGCCAAGAAAACTGATATGAAATTATGGATCTTGAATTATTGTACTTAAAAAGCAAGCAAGCAAGCATGTGTATGTGTATGTGCGTGTGCGCGTGGTTGTGTGTGTTGTGTGTGGTGTGTGTGTGTGTGTGTGTGTGTGTGTGTGTGTGTGTGTGTGTGTGTGTGTGTGTGTGTGTGTGTGTGTGTGTGTGGTGTGTGAGAGAGAGAGAGAGAATGAGCAAGAATGTGTGGTGTGTGTGCATGTGTGTGTGTGTGAATATACACGTATATTAGACGGAAAGACACTTATCTTTGAGATAATGGAGAACACCATATTATTAGCATCATACATGAAGATTAGTAGGATCACAAATTGCTTTCCATACCTATGTGGCCTCAGGTAGTGATAAAAAAAAACCCGAAAATGTCGCGATTTTATTGTATAACATAAAAAGCCTTGTTTCTACATTTTATGTGAGGGGCAGGTTTGTTTTGCTGTTTTTGTTTTTGCTTTTTATGTTTGTTTTTTTTCTTGATAACTTTTGTTTAACTGTTTGAAGGGTTTTTTTGGTAGTAGGGTGCAAACTTTTGATCTACTTTGGCTTGACATACTCCATCTTAGATCATTCATTAAAAACAGAGACCTCGTGGCCAGATAATTAAGGGAAGCAACTCTGGACAGGCAGCGTTACATCCAGAATGCACTTCTCTTGCTTTGAAGCATTTCCTGTTCCCCCATACTGGTTCCGTTCCATCCTGAATCAAACACGAGAAAAAGTCCTGGCACAAACTTCAGCTGATCAGAAAAAAAGGAAATCTCTTTTTTTTGGTATCAACCATTACCCATACTTTGTTAACCTGATCTGCTTGCCAATAGGTTTATCTTTGTCATGTAAGAGTTTGTCGTGTTGATCACTGAACGTTCCTGGTTCATTATGAAGAAGTCAGGGGGCAGAGACGGGTTAGAAGGAGACTTGTTCTTCTCTGCGTTGCAGTCTGCCCTCTGTACAACGTGTCTTTTCTTCTTGGCTAATGTTCCATGTTATTTTCACTGTTGTTGTAACTGATCGGATTATTGTGAAGGGAATGTTCTCTTGAGTGTTCTTCTTCTTGTTCTTCTTGTTCTTGTTCTTCTGTTCTTCTTGTTCTTGTTCTCTTGTTCTTCTGTTCTTTTCTTGTTCTTGTTCTTCTTCTTCTTCTTCTTCTTCTTCTTCTTCTTCTTCTTCGCTTCTTCTCTTCGCTTCTTCTTCGCTTCGTTCTTCTTCGCATTCTTCTTCTTCGCATTCTTCTTCGCATTCTTCGCATTCTTCTTTCGCATTCTCTTCTTCGCATTCTTCTTCTTTGCATTCTTCTTCTTCGCATTATTTTCTTTTTCTCGTATATTATTGAAGATTCAGTTATTTGTGATTGCTTCACGTCTATCTATCATGAACTGTCACTGCTGCATCTAAACATTGCTTTACGACATTTGTTTACACTACATTTACGTTAGACAGAGACCTATTTGTGAAAGAGTATGCTGCCTCCAAAAGGGTGGAAATCAACAAGTATTACAATCTATTTTTTTTTTCATCACACTGGTGAAATATAACGCCTTTGTTCTAAGGACCTTAAAGATAGGTCCTTTGTCCCCATCTATCATCTCTGAAGATCTCAAAAACCCATTTGTGCATCTCTACCCCCATTTCCTTCTCTCTCTCTCTCTCTCTCTCTGTCTCTCTCTCTCTCTCTCCCTCTCTCTTCTCTCTCTCTCCTCTCTCTCCCTCTCCCCCCCCCCCCCCCCTCTCCCTCCCCTCCTCCTCTCCCTCCTCCTCTCTCTCTCTCTCTCTCTCTCTCTCTCTCTCTCTCTCTCTCTCTCTCTCTCTCTCTCTCTCTCTCTCCTCCAGTAATCTGTATTTTCTCAGAATATTTTTATTGCAAGCTGAAAATGCTGTCCACTTTGTGACACAATCGCTGCCCAGCCTATGACCAATACGAACTCGGCAAGCTCCGTGTGACACCTGTGATAATTTCCAAATAATTATAATTATGGTGATCGACTATTGTCAAGCTTGACTTCTTTTCTTACGGTTTTCTCGCAACTTTTTTGACAACTAGTATTTGTTTTTTCCTTTTCATTTTATCTTTACTATTTCTTCTCTAAAATGGTTGGTGTTATGCCTTTTCAATTCTGCAAGAGTTAGTGCACAATAAAGGTTTGTTATTCTTGCACCGAACAGAGTGAAGTCTTATACCAAACAGTCTTGAAGCTTTTTCTCTTTTGGTTCCGTGTATATGTATCCCGGGAACGGGATAGATCAGTGATCAGAGCACTCGCCTTCCCCCCACCCAAGGTTAAACAGCTTCGAGCGTGATTACCAATTGGATGGGTGACCGTTTTGTGCGCCTTCGCTTCAGTACAGTCCCCCTGTTCACCCAGCTGTAAGTGAATACCTGCCCTCTTTAGGGTCAGGGAAGGTTAAGCAGGAAGGTAAGCAGAGAGGGAGAGGAGATGGGCGCCGCCCTCAATATGCTGGCGCCTAGAGAAGCTGAGGTCTCTGATGCCTCGCTCCCCTACGACCACATAGGTTATGGGACACCTTTGCCTTTTTTTACCGATACATCCACACGCTGCGCCACCGACAACTAATGCTTCTCTATGTACAAGGCCATTGTCTTCAACTTTCTAAAATAGCTGACTGTGCGCGTTATGGTTGTCTCTGACGGAAAGGTAGCCATGATGTGAATTGTTCGGGGGGGGGGGGGGGGGGGGTATTTTGGTTTGTTTATTTTTTAGTTTATTTTTTGCAAGCATCATTTGACTATGATAAGGCGGTGGCATCTAACGTACCTGACACGTTTGAGTGCACACGTTGTCGTTTTTTGTTGTTGTTTTTTTAGCTTGGTATCAAACACAGTCTGGCAGGTGATACCCAACGTTTATTACTTTTTTTTCATTTTTAAAAAAAGCATATTATTTGGTTTGTGTCTGCTGCTTTCATTTCCTGTGATTAGCCCTTGTTTGGGCTGTAGCACTGTTAAAAACATCAGACTGCAGCATGTTTTGTTTTTCGTTCTTCAAACCAACATTTTTACCCTACTTCATTAAGGCCGTGAGGGTTGTTTTGGTTCTTCGAAACATCATCTTTTTTGCCCAATTTCATTAAGGCCCTGGGGGGGGGGTGTTGCATAGACTCGACTGTTGGAATATCAAGCTGTCAGTTCCTCACTTTCAGCTGCTAATTAATCACAGCATCAGTCTAGTCCAGGTGGGGCCAGCTGGTGCTAATTATAGCAGGAACTGACCACACTTGGACTAGGGTGTAAGGACGGATGCTCTAGATGTAGCACTCTGGACTGAATGCTGTTGGATTTGTTTCACTGTGTAAAATTCTATCCCTAATCTCTAATCTCCTGTTGACTGCTTCTGCTGCGACAGGAAGGCTTACATCCCTCACAGTTTTGTTGGGCAGTGGCTGTGTGTGTGTGTATGTGTGTGTGTGTTGTGTGTGTGTGTGTGTGTGTGTGTGTGTGTGTGTGTGTGTGTTGTGTGTGTGTGTGTGTGTGTGTGTGTGGTGTGTGTGTGTGTGTGTGTGTGTGTGTGTGTGTGGTGTGTGTGTGGTGTGTGGTGTGTGTTGTTGCTGTTGTCTGTCTGTTGTGTGTGATGTTGTGTTGTTTCTGTTCTGTGTTGTGTTGAGTGAGTGAGTGAGTGACGTAGAGTATTTATCAGCTTTTAAGATATTTCTTACTTCTTAGTCTGTATTGTTTAATAATGCATTCTGTGTACTTGTGATTTTAAAAATGCCACTCATAATTTCTCTGGTGGAGACATTACAGTATTCTTGAGTCTTGAGGTCCCGTTACTCTGTAGTCTTTATTGCCTTCATACTCCAACTTTTTCGCTGTTGGATTCTGTTGCGGTGGGTTTGGGGTGGGGGTGGATGTATGTTTTCAGCACTGCACAACCATGTGCTACATGATCTGTAACCTTGCTGACACCGTTGTAGCTATTTTAATCAATTGTTTATAACCACTGAACAGCTGCAGAGAGATTTTACACAGCTGGTTGACTTTTAATTCCGAACTTATTTTAAGGACTCAATACAAAAGTCACACACCAACTGGTCTAGAAATCGTGGTTTTTGTATATGTATGAAGAAATTTGATACATGGATTTTTTTTATCCTGTCCTAGAACTAGGTAATATGAACTATTATGATTTTGACATGAACATGTTCGGAAATCTATAGGTTTTTTTTTAATGTGGTTAAAGTGTACGGTCAGTATCTTTTAACGATTGTTTATGCACCGTGAAAAGGTTAAACACAAAATACACGGACTATTATACTCATACATGTGTTTGTGTCTGTATGTGTAGTGTGTGTGTGTGTGTGTGTGTGTGTGTGTGTGTGTGTGTGTGTGTGTGTGTGTGTGTGTGTGTGTGTGTGTGTGTGTGTGTGTGTGTGTGTGTGGCTTGAGGGTGGTTTCTTTTTTTCCTATTGATAAATTTTTTTGGCTGAAACAGAGATATCTAAGGACCGAAAAGTTAGCTTTTCCTACAAGCAGTCTTCCTTTTTTTGTGCATGTTATCACTTTTGCCAATATTTTCTTCTGCCGTCTAGGTTGTTTATAAATGTCTAATACGTAAAACAAAGAAAAGAAGAAAAAGACGTTTTCCGCTCAAGATGATTTTGTTTTGGCCATGCTGATTTTGCTTTTAATCTTTGAATAATATGTGTTTGTTGTGTGTGTGTGTGTGTGTGTGTGTGTGGTGCGTGCGTGCGTGCGTGCGTGCGTGCGTGCGTGCGTGGTGTGTGTGTGTGTGAGTGTGTTGTGGCTTTGTTGTTGTCTTTTTGTTGTTGTTGTTGTTTTCATTGAGATGATGTGGCTCGTGATATTCGTGACATTTTTTTTCTGTTTCTTATTGAGTTGTGATTTTCTTTGACCATGTATTATGGAATGTTTACCTTTCTGTATGGCCTTTCTTTTTTAAGTAAGAGTGGAGTACTTCAGAGAGTATAGCGTGTTTATGCTTCGTGTTTCGCCATGGTACTAACAGAGAGTTTGTCCTTAACTAACACTAGGTGACGGCGATAACCACATAGCATGTGATAATTATGTGGAACTTCGTTCAAATGCAGTGATCGTGGTATCAATTCAGACAGCAGTCAAAACGGAGGATAAGCAACACATTTTGTTATGGATTGTTCACTGGGTCTAAACATACCTGCGCTTTAAGTAACAGTTGTAAAATTGGATACTTACACACCCACTCAATACCACTTTTTTATTTTAACTGTTTATTTTGATTATTTAAGTCTGTAATACCGTTTCTGGTTCCACGTATTTAGGGAGACAGACATAAACTTCTCTCTCTGTCTCTATCTGTCTATCTCTCTCTGTCTCTCTGTCCCTTCCAATCTCTCTCTATCTCTCTCTCTCTATCTCTGCGTCTCTCTGTATATCTCTTTCTGTGTCTCTCTCTATGTCCTGTCTTTGTCCTCTGTCTCTCTGTCTAGTCTCTCTATTTCTGTCTCTCTGTCTCTGTCTCTGTCTCTCTGTTTCTCTGTCTCTGTCTCTGTCTCTGTCTGTCTGTCTCTGTTTCTGTCTCTGTCTGTCTCTGTCTCTGTCTCTGTCTGTCTCTGTCTGTCTCTGTCTGCTCTGTCTGCCTCTGTCTCTGTCTGTCTGTCTGTCTGTCTGTCTGTCTGTCTGTCTGTCTGTCTGTCTGTCTGTCTGTCTGTCTGTCTGTCTTCTCTCTCTCTCTCTCTCTCTCTCTCTCTCTCTCTCTCTCTCTCTCTCTCTCTCTCTCTCTCTCTCTCTCTCTCTCTCTCTCTCTCTCTCTCTCTCCTCGCTCGCTCGCTCGCTCGCTCGCTCGCTCGCTCACTTGCTCTCTTTTGTTTGCTTGCTTGTTGGCTCGTTCACTCTTGAGTGTGCGTTGGAGTCAACTGGAAAATAAATGCCTTTTTGTTTTTAGAATACAGCAAGAATGTTACTTTTTTTCTTTACAAAGTGGCCCTACCTAACCTTACCCCCAACCTCCCCCCTTTTGTGATCCCTCCCCCCACTTACCTGTCAAAGCATATGATAGAGAGTTACCCTCTCCCCTCCCACACCCTACCCATTAAACATAATTATGGTATAGTGCATAATTATGATATAGTGTGATCTACCCATACCCGTTAAACAATGGATAGAGGGTGACTCTCCCATACCCGTTAAACGTAAGATACAGGGAGATTTACACATTAAAACATAGGATAGAGGGAGACCTGCCCATTAAAACATAGGTTAGAGGAAGATCCTCCCATTAAAACATAGGATAGAGGGAGATCCTCCCATTAAAACATAGGATAGAGGAAGATCCTCCCATTAAAACATAGGATAGAGGAAGACATTAAAACATAGGATAGAGGAAGATCCTCCCATTAAAACATAGGATAGAGGGAGACATTAAAACATAGGATAGAGGAAGATCCTCCATTAAAACATAGGATAGAGGGAGACATTAAAACATAGGATAGAGGAAGATCTTCCCATTAAAACATAAAGTAGAGGGAGATCCTTCTATACCTATTAAAATATGATACAAGGTAACCCTCCTGTACATGTTAAATTATAAGATAAAGTGTTACCCTCCCATACCCGTTTAAAATACGATAGAAGGTGACCCTCACATACCCGTTTAAAATACAATACAAAGTGTCCTTCACATACCCGTTTACGATACGATAGAAGGTGACCCTTACATACCCGTTTAAAATACGATAGAAGGTGACCCTCACATACCCGTTTAAAATACGATAGAAGGTGACCCTCACATACCCGTTTAAAATACGAAAGAAGGTGACTCTCCATACGGGTTTACGATACGATAGGTGTCCCTCACATACCCGTTTAAAATATGATAGAAGGTGACCCTCACATACCCGTTTAAAATACGATAGAAGGTGACCCTCACTTACCCGTTTAAAATACGACAGAAGGTGTCCTTCACATACCCGTTTAAAATACGATAGAAGGTGTCCTTCACATACCCGTTTAAGATACGATAGAAGATGACCCTCACCTACCCGTTTAAAATACGATAGAAGGTGTCCTTCACATACCCGTTTAAGATACGTTAGAAGATGACCCTCACATACATACACGTTCAAAAATGATAGATTGATACTCTATACCTGTCTAACATAGGATAAAGGGTGACCCTCCTATACCCGTTTAACACATGGTAATGGGTGACCCTTCAATACCTGTTAAAACATAGGATAATGGGTGACCCTCCCATACCCGTTTAACATAGGATAGAGGGTGGAGAAAGGATAGGGGTTGGCTTACCATCAGAAATAGCGTGGTCACTTTATCCATCATTGTCCCTCCTCCATCGGTGCTGTGCTTTGCGGTGTGTTTTGTGGGCGGTAAAGCGGACGGGGATGGCTCAGTGGTCAGAGCACTCGCTTTCCGCAAGCGAAAGTTAAGCAGCATCGAGCATGTTTACCAGTTGGATGGGTGACCGTTTGCATACCTTGGCTTCAGTGCAGTCCCTCAGTCCACCCAGCTGTCGTTGGGTACCTGCTCTCTTTAGGGTCAGGGAAGGTAAAGCAGCGAGGGAGAGGAGATGGGCGCCGCCCTCAATATGCTGGCCCCTGGAGAAGATGAGGTCTCTAATGCCTTACTCCCCTACGACTGTATAGGTTATGGCACATCTTCACTTTTACTTTTTAGAGCGGACAACTAGAGTTGCTGTACCTTTCTGCTGCTTTTTGATGTGAGAGGCTGTTGTCTTCTTCTCTGGTTTACATCTCTCCTTCCAAAGGTGTTTATAAAGTGCTTTTTTCAGTTCTGTTCTTAAAAAATATAATAATGTGCGAATGTAGGGGGGAGCAGCATTCTTTGACATATATATATTTGTGCATTTAAATCGTGATATTGAATATTATGTCATTGTGCTGTTCATCATAATGCCGTCATTCCAAAGTCTCTAATCAATATTATTTCTTTGTTCTGTACGTCATAATGCCCTCACAACAAACTCTCTAATCAATATTTCTTGACACACGTTTTCTGCGCGTTATAAAACAAAAAAGAGCAACCTCATCGATGATTGAAAACGCTTGTGCTGCTTCCCTCACATTAATTTTCTAGGACACAAATGACTCACCTCATGCCGGTGTTTACGAAAGACGACTCGCTATATAAAAAACCAACCAAGGCAAAGTGAATGCTACATACTAAGCGTATTTCTGCACAACCTCTCCCCTCTGAAAGAGTCCTTGTGTTTCTGTTGTGTGGGTTTATCTCCATGATGTTTTAAAGAAGCTTTTTTTCGGCCCTAAACCTTGACAAGTAGCTGGCGGGATATGTACTGTTTGTTCAGCGACTGTGAAAATTAAAGGTTCGCAGACCACTACGAGATGCAATAGTGGTGGTTCACATTTGATCTGTTGATGGAGTCTTTAGAAGTTCACTGCTGTTGAGTATGTCAAATGCTGTGTAACTCTAAAAGTTTTGGCTTTCTTCAAATTGCTTTTTTTTTGTTTTTGCTGTCCCATCTTTGGTGATGTCCCTGTTTTGCTGTTCCCATACTGGTCATTTGTGACGCTCCACCACGAAATGAGCCGCTTAGCACATTACTCAATTTTGCGGTAGGAGCCATTAAAGGCAGGTGGGGGTCAAGTTGTCAATGTTGAGATTTTGATCAATTATTTAACTATATCTGTTATTCTACTTTGTAATAAAATATCAAGGCATAATTTCTATTCCTTTTGCTTTTAAATGTGTTTTGAAAATACCCAAGCCCTCATTTAACAACCTGTTACGAAAATAAACTTGCCCGTTTCTCATTTTATCACATCCTGCAGTGTATCATTTCAATTTGTAATAACTTTGCACAGAGCTGTCCGATTTTCAATCTGTTTTTTGTATAAATAGCCTTTTATTGCAAATTATTATCTTGTCAATAACTAAAAATTGACCTCTTGTGCAATGCGACTCCTTATGTGGTGGAGCGTCACATTTCAACCTCTTTTTAACCATTGTGTGCCGGTGGAAACAGATGATATTTACAAACCTGCATACACACGGGGACTGGATGTAAAAAAAAAAAAAGCACATGAGTGCTTATTCTATTATCCTTGATATAAAAGAATAAATAAAATAATTAAAATAGTAAATAAAAAACCTCTCCACCCCAGCCATATTCATCCTTGTGATATCGCATTCTCATGGTCGGAAGTTTACAAGGAGCCTATCAATGTTGGGACCGCTATGGGGGCACCAGCCACAGAAGCCCTGCACTGCTGCTGGGTCACTTTGGTGGCTTTCACGGTGCATGTGTTGAGCTAAGACACCCCCTACTGTGCCCCCTATACTACTGACAGTAACAGCTCAGATACGGAGGCAGACTGAGTGGGACACTCACCCAGGGTGGTGGTGACCATGACAACATACCGCTAACTTCCTTCTTCCACGAACCCAGAACATCTTGCGCACACGTTAAATCCTGTTCCGCTTTTCGTAAGAGTAGGCCATTGTGTGCCGGTGGGAACAGATGACAATATTTGCAAAACTGCACACACACGGGGATTGGATGAAAAAGCAAACACATGAGTGCTTGTTTCATTATCCTCGATATAAAAGGATAAATAAATCAATCAATCAATAAATAAATAATAAACCTTCAACCCCGAGGACTTTGACACAAAACTCACCACAAGTACTGAGGTCACCCTGACACCAGAGCGACGAGGACAACAAATAAGGTTGTTGTTTTTTTAATTGAATGATGATCACTGAGGATGAGGCTGATGTTACTTCTTTGTGTATGCTTTGGGATTAGTTGACTGTTGGTGGACAAACCCTTTCCCTTGACCAAAATCTGTAAACCACAACACAAGTTGTATTTAAAGCGTAAACACTTTCCATCATCATAGTAACCTTCACCATCTTTTTTTTTCTAAAGATACTGTCGCTTTTAGGTCAGTCTTAGATAATAATAATACATGGAATTTGTATAGCGCTATCTCTTGTAAAAACAAATCAAAGATAGTGTATCATTCTCCATGATCTTATTTTTTCAAGGTAAAAAAGGCTTTCGCTGTGTTAGGAATCAACAAAAGTGAGCCTCTTAACTTAACTGTGCAATGACATGCATGTGTGTTTGTACCGTTACTTTTCTACGAATGGAGAAATGAGACCTGCTGAAATTTGTCTTCATTCTGACCGCTTATCATTTTGATACGAATCAACCCCAAAAGACCGCTTATACGAATGGTAAGGTAGTTAGTTTACTTATGCTTATTCATCCATTAGTTATCGTCATTTTGCGCCATGTCGTCCTATCCTTTTTTGAGAATGTGGTTTTGCAAGTATAGCTTCACATTTGGGTGGATAACTGTAAGTGGCTAATTTTTTCCAATGCTATTTTTATCTGACCGTGTCAGCTGGCTGGCGCTGTGGCAGTAGCTCCACTGTGATAGACATTCATCAACCCGACCTATGACTGTCAACTACATACTGTGTGTTAGGGAGCTGAGGCCCCTAACTGACTGTGTACTGCAGTGTGTAGAGCGTGATGTCTACCACATTAAAGAGAATTTTACAGAGAAATAATCTGGCCCCTGAGTGTACACTGCAGTATGTAGGGAATTAAGGCCCCTGACTGACTGTGCACTGCAGTTTGTAGAGAGTGAAGTCTACCACATTAAAAGGGAATTTTACGGGGAAATAATCAGGCCCCTGACTGTGCACTGCAATGTGTAGGGAGTTAAGGCCCCTGACTGACTGTGCACTGCAGTATGAAGAGAGTGAGGTCTGTCACAATTTTCAATTTCACAATTGAGGGGAAGGGAATTGTAGGGAATTTTACGGTGAAATGATTCAACCCCTAACTGTGCACTGCAATGCATAGGGAGTTGAGGCCTCTGACTGACTGTGCACTGCAGTTTGTATAGAGTGAGGTCTACCACATTGTATGTAGGGAATTTTACATAGAAATAATTCAGCCTTTGACTGTGCATTGCAGTAT
>CM060328.1:5363720-5376220 GCA_030674155.1 Stramonita haemastoma | reverse complement strand
CGTGTATGTACATTTGAATTCGTTGATACTGTTTATCGTTATTCGCTGTATGTGTAAGAAGAGGCTCAATGCATGTGCTTTGATTTTTTTTAACAAGTTTTAGCACTATATAAATTCCATCTATTATTATTATTATTATTATTATTATTATTATTATTATTATTATTATTATTATTATTATTATTATTATTGTTGTTGTTGTTGTTGTTGTTGTTGTAGTAGTAGTAGTAGTAGTAGTAGTAGTAGTAGCAGTAGTAGTAGTAGTAGTAGTAGTAGTAGTAGTAGTAGCAGCAGCAGCAGCAGCAGCAGCAGCAGCAGCAGCAGCAGCAGCAGCAGTAGTAGTAGTAGTAGTAGTAGTAGTAGTAGTAGTAGTAGTAGTAGTAATAATAATAATAATAATAAAAATAAAAATAATCATAATAATAATAGTGGTATGTTCAATGTTGCCCCAGTTCAGTCCAACATCCACAGATCTTTTCAAGGGAAGTAACTATATATTGAGTTTCGCCCCTCTCCAGTCTCCCATCGCCAGTCCCTCCCACCCAAGTTTAGCTGGTTCCCCTCACAGAAAAATAATAACTTCCATCTTTACTTTTTTGGCACACATGAGATCAATCCTGTAAATATGTGTCAGCAAAAAAAAAAATGTTTCTCAGGTAACGCCAGCATTGATTTTTTTCTTCCTAAACCTGATACAAGAATGACCACTATAAGGAAATTTGTGACGCTCCACCACGAAATGAGTCGCTTAGCACATTATCCAATTTTGCGCTAGGAGCCATTAAAGGCCGATGGGGGTCAAATTTTCAATTTTGAGATTTTGATTGATTATTAAACTTTATCCGTTTATCTACCTTATAATGAAATATCAAGGCATAAGTTTTATTCCTTTTGCTTTTAAATGTGTTTTGAAAATACCCGAGCCCTCATTCTGACAACCTGTTAAGAAAATAAACTTGCCCGTTCTTATTTTGTCACATCCTGCAGTATACATTTCAATTTGTAATAACTTTGCACAAAATTGTCCGATTTTAAATCTGTTTTTTGTATTGGATAGCCCTTTAAATTGCAGATTAATAAATTGTCAAATAACTAAAAATTGATCTCTGGTGCAAGGTGACTCCTAATGTGGTGGAGCGTCACATTTGTGAACTGACGAATCAATGCTTGTCCTAGAATGGATTAGTGTTTGCGCTATTTTTCCTTTTTTTGTTTTTATTTTAAATGGGGCAATATGTTCAAAAAGGCTTATACACTTTTTTTTGTAAATGTGAAAAACGGGAGTTTATTTGATAATCATATTACCATCATAATGTTGTAACACAGACATGCTGTACAATAAGGTTTCTTTACCGAATCAAAGTGAGACTCACCAGAGTGTACTAGTCACACACAGTTCTAGTGTTAATAAAGCACATTGAAAAGTATATCACAAGCTACAGTTGTACATTAATATGTTATTTTGCTGTTATCAAATTGTATTTCAGTTCAATGTATTTTTTGTTGAATTTTACAAAATCAATAATTATAATTATTTGCTTTTTTTTTGTTGCTACCAGTGTCAGCAAGAAGCAAACTTACTTTAGCATCAGGGAAAGTGTAGTGGTTGTTTTTTTTTTGTAGATGAGTTCAAGGACACTTTTTGCAGCATGGACTAGTCTGTACAAACGCTTATCATTGTTCTCTGTACAAATACACTTTGCAGCATGGGCTCTTCAGTGCAAATGTTTATCATTATTCTCTGTACAAACACACCTTGCAGCATGGTTTGGTAAGGACAATTTGCTTACCATTATTCCCAGTACAAGCACACTGCAGCATGATAATTATAGTCAGGACGATGACTTTGGTCTCTCTGAAATTGTATTTTCTTTGCGTCATGTACTGACATTCATTCCGTGCTAGTCTTTTACAGGCAGATTTATTCAAAGATAGTTTGTCACAAGTGGGGACAGGATAGCTCAGTGGTCAGAGCACTCGCTTTCCCCCAGCCAAGATTAAGCAGCATCGAGCGTGGTTAGTTACCAATTGGATGGGTGACCGTTGGAGCGCCTTTGCTTCAATACAGTCCCCCAGTTCACCCAGCTGTAAAAGGGTACCTGCCCTCTTTAAGGACAAAGAAGGTTAAGCAGCGAGGGAGAGGAGATTGGCGCGGCCCTCAATATGCTGGCCCCCTAGAGATGCTGAGGTCCATGATGCCTCGCTCCTCATTGATCACATAGGTTATGGGAAGCCTTTACCTCTCTACCTTAGTTACGGATGCAAAAGGTATTACAAAGAAAGATAAAGTCAAAACATTTTGAAAAAGGCTTATCAAAGTGGGAAAACTGATGATTTTGATATATTAATTATGATATTATGTACTTATATATAGAAGTGTGTGTTAGTGTGTATGTGTGTGTTTGTGTGTTGGACGTGCGTGTGTGTGTTTGTGCGTGCTTGCGTACGTGCGTGTGTTTGTGTGTGCGCGTGTGTGTGTGTGGTGCATGCGTGCGTGTGTATGCGTGTGATGGGGGTTTTTTCAAGAAGCTGAGAGAGCAAATGTATTTTTATTATTTCATTATCCGTTAGTTGGGTTCAATTGTGGTTGATACACATTTTTAGAGCATTCTGAGACTGTTATGAGCAAAGTATATTTTGTGGTAGAAAAAAACTTTTCTTATTCATTCTTACATTTTGACTAGGGTTTTGCTAGGGTTCTTTTTAGTGTTTTGTCTACATTGATACTGTTTGATTACAAGCGTGTTGCAAATAATGCATACAAATTGTTGAGGGGGTGAGATTTTTAGTAAGGAAAAAATCTGTTTATGTATCATAGTATGTCACTATATAAAATTTTGCACACACACACAACCAACACCTCCGCGTGCACACACACACACACACACACACACACACACACACACACACACACACACACACACACACACACACACACACACACACACACACACACACACATTTACAAGTGGGCACACATGAAATACGTTTATCATTGTAAAGCGTAACAATGAATCATTGCTTGCATTTAGATTGTCCTAACTATGGATGAGTATATATATATAAATATCATAGTTGTAGTCCTACCAATGAACGATTGCTTTAACTCAGATTGTCTTCTTTTTCGCATGGTTTATAGAAGGCACCCTCACTTCTGTGCTGAAACTTACAAACCCTTTCCCCCCTCCCCTTCTCTATTTTCCCTCTCCTTCCATCCCCCCCCCCCCCCCTTTTTTTTTTTTTTTTTTGTCTGATAATTCGATGCCTCTGTGCGAAACATAGAATCAAAGCTTTGAGGAAATAAAAGCGGGCGTGCAGTCTGCCCCATCTCGTGCCCAGTCTGTGCCTGAAATATCCTCTTTTCTATCACTCTCTTCGCTCCTGCCCTTTATTTGTCACTTTGTTTTATTTGCTCCCTGTTTGGCTGATTTTTACCATCTCAGTCTGGTGATCACTTTTTTTTTAATAAAGAAAGTTTTGAGTGGGATTTTTTTGTGTGTTTTCCCTTTGGTATATAACAGAAATATTGATAATAATTTTGTGGGTTTTTTTTATTTACACTAACTTACTGCAACGTAAGTTACAAACTTTGCTGTAGCACAAGACGTCTAATTTAGCAGTGTTAGCTCTTTTGTTGTAGTTGTTATGGATTTGTTCTGATGCATAGTGTGTGTTGTGTTGTGTGTATGTGTGTTGTGTTGTGTGTGGTGTGTGTGTGTGTGTGTTGTGTGTGTGTGTGTGTGTGTGTGTGTGTGTGTGTGTGTGTGTGTGTGTGTTGTGTGTGTGATGTATGTATGTATGTATGTATTATGTATGTATGTATGTATGTTGTATGTATTATGATTATGTATGTATGTATGTATGTGTTTGTGTATTATTTTATTTCGAGGATAATGGAATAAGCACTCATGTGCTCTTTGCCATTCAGTCCTCGTGTGTATGCAGTTTTGTAAAAAAAAAAATTTGCCATCCGTTCCCACTGACACATAACGGACGGCTTACTTTTACAAAAAGCGGAACGGGTTTTAACGTCTTTATATTGTTTGCCTTATATTATTCCAGAGTCGTCGACGGAAGACATCAGCTGTGTTGTGTTTGTTTTTTTTTCTCCGATTTTGTTGGGCTTGGATGTTGGGAATGCTTCTGCGTAGAATGCCTTTCATTCTTTATGGAGAATACTGGCTGTGTAGTTTGGATTAGGCTGGTGAAAACTAGATAGGATTGTTGGCAGTGGTGCATGCAGGTTTTTTCAGCAATAAGAAATCAAAACTGATGCTAGAGACATCTCCAAAACAATAACAACAACAACGACAAGAACAACAAGAATACCATCGACAACAACGATAACATCAACAACAGTAACGACGCCAACAACAGCGACAACAACAACAACAATAACGACAACGACAACGACGACGACATCGATAACAGCAACAACAACGTTAACAACAACAACGACGCCGACATCAACAACGACAACAACAACAACGATAACAACGAGAACAACGACAACAACAACAACAACAACAACAATAGTAACAACAACGACGACGACGACAACAAAGAAAACAACAACAAGAAGAACAACAACAATAACAACAACGACAACTACAATAACAACAACAACAGCAACAGAAATAAACCAACACATCCCCATGTGAAAGAATAGAACAGTGTCCATGACTACGCCGAACTCATGCCGATTTTCGTGTGGAGTAAACAGTTCATGTCTTTGACTCGGGAGGAAGGAGAGAGGAGGGGAGGGGAGGGGAGAGGAGAATGGAGGAGAGGGGAAAAGAGGGAATGGAGTAGAGGGGAGGGGAGGGTGTGAAGAGAAGGGGTGTCCGTTTATACAGATTAAAGTTGTTTGTTTTTTTTCCCTGGAATCTTGACCTCCATTCTCAGAAAGTAAACAGAAACTACATTTACCTTTGTTCATTAAATTTTATAAGTCCTTTATTCCAGCCATCTGATGTATTATGGTCTTTGAAGAGTTATGTGAAACTGGCTTCTTTCTGAGTCTGTATTCAGCTTGGATATGTTCGTTTACGAAAGCTTTTTTAAACAGATTTTGTTGCATGTTATAATTATTACACTGTTTTCTGTTTGAACAGTCACGACACCTTTTTTTTTTTTTTTTTTACTTTAATGGTAACAATATAATCCACTGAATAACATGACGGTTTTATTCTGCCTATATGGCATTTATGTGTTTTTTTTTCTTATAATGTCTCCGCGTTTAGGGCGGTATACTTTTTGCTATAGATGAAGATTTTTTTGAGATGAAAGATACGTGGCAGTACAAAAAAAAGAAGAATTTACTTGATGTGTGATCATTATTTTAACTTTGTATTCCCATGCTAAAAGGAAACCCAGGAGTGTTTGCATATCAAATATTTTCAGCCCAGTCCGAGAGTCTGTTAATTTAGAACTGATTCAAAAGTGAATTGATAGCGATTTATCGAAACTATTCTGATTTACAGCGGTATACTATTTCACTATATCTCATTTTAGATGGTGGTTTTCTGAGGCTATGATTATGTACAGAAGTGAATCTTTGTTATGGGTTGTATGTGTAAGAAGAGGCTGAATGCAAGCGCTTTGATTTGTTTTTACAAGATATCGCGCTATATGAATTTCATATATCATTATAAGTATCAGTATGATATTCCACTGTGTTACGTTGTATGATTTTCAGCAGTATAATATACCACTGTTGGGGAACATCCCATTTTCTGTTACCAAACCAGCAACACTTGTGTCTTGAATACCATCACTTGTACACAGCTTCGTTTCCCAGTAAAAAAAAAAAAAAAAAAAAAAAAAAAAAAAAAAACGATTTGACAAGGCATATCTATACTTCATATTTGCTGCATTCAATCTTTTATTGATTTTTTTTTGCTAACTGCTTAATCTCCGATATGCTCACCTTGTTCTAGAGTGGTTTTGTAGCTACTTCATGTGGCATAAGGCTTCCTACCTAGGATTAACGTGTAGAAAAGCTAATGTTTGGAAATGCAAAGATCGTTGGAAATATTCATATAGTCCTCCGTTGAAACTGCGTGCTTCAGTTTGTCTAAAGTTTGAGCTTATGCACTTTTGAGACAAAGCAAGAGCATTGGAGAATGTACAAGACTGAATTCATGATCCCACAGACGGTAAAGGATGCCTATCTGCAGCAGTCAAGGTAGCACCAGTTATGTCTTTGTTACAGAAAATCTTTGTGTTTTAATCTTCTGACATGTTTGACGTGTGTTCTATTATGCTTAGATTTGCTTATAACAAAAAAGGGGGAATAAGAATACCAATGTTGCATGGTGAAAGTTTAAATATTTATTTTGTGAAACAATTTATGGTGGGTGGGCTGATGTCAAAACTTTGGCTTTTTCTTCTTCTTCTTCTTCTTCTTCTTCTTCTTCTTCTTCTTCTTCTTCTTCTTCTTCTTCTTCTTCTTCTTCGCATTCTTCGCATTCTTCGCATTCTTCGCATTCTTCGCATTCTTCTTCTTCACATCCTTCTTCTTCGCATTCTTCCTCTTCGCATTCTTCCTCTTCGCATTTTTCTTTGCATTCTTCTTTGCATTTTCTTTGCATTCTTCTTCGCATTCTCTTCGCATTTTTCTTTGCATTCTTCTTTGCATTCTTCTTCGCATTCTTCTTCACATTTTTCTTTGCATTCTTCTTTGCATTCTTCTCCTTCTGCTGCTGCTAACTCTCTCTATTGTTGTTTCCTCCTTTTGATTTTTTTCTTTACTCCGGGAATTCTATTTGTAAGTGGGTTGATTGTAATTGTGTAGATATTTTTGCTTTTTTGCTAATTTTCTTTTTGTCTTCATTTGAATAGAAGTAAGAACAAAGAGGAAGTTTGCTGTGATTTCTGGATTCTCATTTCAGAAGCTTTGGTTCGGGAGAAATGATAAAATGATGATATTATGTCACATTAGTTAAAGTTAAAGTCTGTCCAGAGCCTAAGGCTCATCAGGCCGGTGCTTATCCCGGTTTCTGTGGCGTTAAGCGACTGAGAGTCATAGACTCCCCCTGGATAGGACGCCAGTCTATCGCAGGTTAACCCCCAACCCCAAGGTTGGTACCCTTTTTACACCTGGGTGGGGTGAGAAAATAGCCGTAAAGTGCCTTTCAAGGGCACAACGCCATAGCCGAAAGCTGGGTCGAACCCGCAACCTTTAGATTACGAGTCCAACGCCCTGACCACTAGACTACAGCGGCGGCTATGTCACATTAGAGAAATGATAAAAGGATATAACTTTACCTCAAAGAATAAATAAAATGATGATATAACTTTACATGAGAGAAATGATAAATACTGATATAGCTTTTCATGGAGAAATGATATAAAATGATGATATAACTTTACATGAGGGAAGTGATATATAATAATATAACTTACATCTTTGAAAGAATAAAATGATAATATATCTTGACATCAGAGAAATGATAAAATTATTATGTAATTTTACATCAGAGAAATGATAAAATGTTGATATAGCTCCACATCAGAGAAATAATAAAACAATTATACTACTCACCTCAAAGAAAAAAAATGGGAAAAAAACACTGACATAACTTCATCGTGAAAATAACAAATGAAAAAAATACAGTGTAACCTCAACAAATATTATCTACATAGAAAATTATAATAAAATGATGACACTTTTTTCATACAAATAGTAAAATGGTAATGTTACCTTGTGATTTTACAAAAAATGACAAAAATCAATGATGATATTTTGCCGTCAGTTAGGAATAAACAAAGAACAGTTTAGCTTTAACATTAGAAAACTTAAAGTTTCTTCTGTTCACCCATAGCTCAGGTGATGGTTTTATTATTCTTTTTATTCATATATCTATTTATTTATTTATTTATCTATTTTATTCTTTTATATCGAGGATAATAGAATAAGCAGTCATGTGCTTTTTTTTCATCCAGTCCCCGTGTGTATGCAGTTGTGTAAATATTGTCATCTGTTCCCACCGGCACACATTGGTCTACACTTACGAAAAGCGGAGCAGGATTTAACGTGTGCGCCAGATATTCTGCGTGCGTTGGCACACGGGGCCTCGGTTTAAAGTCTCATCAGAAGAACTTTTAGAGACAGTGGAGTCGAACTCGGGTCGTCAAATTGCGAGCGCAATGTTCTGACCATTAGGCTATTCCGTCCCCTTTGACTTCAAGAAGAGAACTGCGCAAGTTAATGCACTTTCACATTTTCAGCTCAGGCCCAGTAGCTAGTCTCCGAAAGTGTGTTGCATATTATTCAGTACTCAATAAACTGCTTCACCCTCGCGAACATTTTCCATACTAATTGTACCATGACTATAGCCAAACTGGTCCTGTATGTATTGTCGTATTTTATTCTACGTCTTTTTCTTCCATTGTTCAAATATCTGCAGCGCAATGGCAATGAATCACACTACCTGTCTGCCTGTCCCTGTCTGTTTATCTGTCTGTCTGTCCTGGGCTGTCTGTCTGTCTGTCTGTGTCTCTGTCTGTCTGTCTGTGTCTGTCTGTCTGTTCTGTCTGTCTGTCTGTCTGTCTGTCTGTCTGTCTGTCTGTCTCTCTCTCTCTCTCTCTCTCTCTCTCTCTCTCTCTCTCTCTCTCTCTCTCTCTCTCTCTCTCCTCTCTCTGATTTTGAGTAGCTGAATATATATAAATTATATCAACTTTTTTAACACATAAGGAAAGTACACTTAGAACAACATTGTGAATTTTATTTGATTTACAAGTCTTATTATGTATTTGTGCATTATCTTCATAATTCCTTTGCCTAGAAATTGAGCTTTGTATTATGTATTTTCTTTGGATTTTTGCCTACTCTGTGGTATTGTCAATTTCTCCTACGCTAACCTTCTATCATGGCCCAAGGCCGAGGTATATTAAATTTCTGAGTTCTGAGTTCCTCTCTCTCTTCTCTCTCCTCTCTCTCTCTCTCTCTCTCTCTCCTCTCTCTCTCTCTCTCTCCTTCTCTCCTCTCTCTCTCTCTCTCTCTCTCATCTCTCTCTCTCTCTCTCTCTCTCTATCTATCTATCTATCTATCTATCTATCTATCTATCTATCTATCTATCTATCTATCTATCTATCTATCTATCTATCTCATCTATCAGTATCTATCTATCTATCTATCTATCTATCTATCTATCTATCTATCTATCTATCTATCTACCTATCTATCTATCTATCATCTATCTATCTATCTATCTATCTATCTATCTATCTATCGTGGCTGAGACAGCTTGTTTTCCATATGTAGGGCTACCTGCCAGGTGTCATGTCTTGGTCCGTTTCTCTCACGAGTAAACTGAAGCCATCAAGTTTAGCCTGCGATCTGTTCTCTTTCCCGTTTTTTTTTCTTATAAAATTGCTTTCTTTTTTCTTTTCTTTTCTTTTTAATTTTTTTCTTGCAATCTTGATTATAGTATGCCGCCATAATTATTCGTTTGCCTTTGACAGCTTGTTTTTCTTGCAATTTTCATTATAGTGTGCCACCGTATATTTTTTTTTGTGCAATCTTGATTATAGTGTGCGACCGTGTTTTTTTCAATCTTGATTATATGTCACGTATTTTTGGGGCAATCTTGATTATAGTGTGCCACCGTATTTTTTTTTGCAATCTTGATTATAGTGTTCCACCGTTTATTTTCCTTTTGCAATCTTGATTATAGTGTCCTCTGTATTATTTTCCTTTTGCAAATCTTGATTACAGTGTTCCACCGTTTATTTTCCTTTTGCAATCTTGATTATAGTGTGCCACGGTATTACTTTGTTTTACCGTTGACAGTTTTCCATGTGAGTTTGCCATTTTCCCTGCTGATTTTGCCCATGTTGGTTGCAATGCTCTGTGTGAACCCAGTACATTGCCCTGAATAATGCTTCTGTGAAGAAACTACTATGAACTGGACTTATTGTTTACAAGCAAAGTTCTCTGCTGTGTCTCTGTGTCTCGGTTCTCTTCTGTGTCTCTCTCTGTCTCTGTCTCTGTCTCTCTGTCTCTGTCTCTGTCTCTGTCTCTCTGTCTCTCTGTCTCTCTGTCTCTTCTCTTCTCTCTCTCGTCTCTCTCTCTCTCTCTCTCTCTTCTCCTCTCTCTCTCTCTCTCTCTCTCTTCTCTCTCTTCCTCTCTCTCTCTCTCTCTCTCTCTCTCTCTCTCTCTCTCTCTCTCCTCTCTCTCTCTCTCTCTTCTCTCTTCTCTCTCTTCCCCTCTCTTCTCTCTCTCTCTCTCTCTCTCTCTCTCCTCTCTCTCTCTCTCTCTCTCTCTCTCTCTCTCTCTCTCTCTCTCTCTCTCCTCTCTCTCTCTCTCTCTCTCTCTCTCCTCTCTCTCTCTCTCTCTCTCTCTCTCTCTCTAATACGGAGGTGTATCGCTTTTGCGAAAACAAAAAAATGTCGGGAGTTAGTTGGTCGGCTACGTGAGCAGCCTGTTTTGTTACTTCGAAAAACAAAAAAGCTCAGCTATTCTTCAAGTCATCCTGTATTCCAGATTTGATCCACTTGTGTGGGTTTTTTTCAGTGCATACGGCCTGTTGCTATTTACAAATGAGATGTTGATTTATTCATGTACACTCTGACTTATACAACACAGTTGTCAGCTACAGATGGTTATTTTTATGTGTTATTGTTGTTGACCTAGCTAATACTTAAGATCATGGCCATGTTGTTGTTGTTGCTGATGTTTTTATTTCAGTTGTTATACTTTCACATCAGTTCTTGTTTCGGAAAGTGATGTAAGAGTTGAATTTTCTGCCATATACAGTCACAAAATGCAGGAAATGGGTTTGAAATTTATGTCCAGTGTTCAAATGTGCATGTTGTTTACTCCATACACTCAGACCATCTAGATACTGATTTTGGAAATTTATGTCACTGTTGAATTGTATTGTATACCACACACACTCAGAGCATATGGGGACTTGGATATGAAAAGCGATGTCTGTGTTGAATTGTATTGATACTTTACACACTCAGAGAATGTAAGGGTTGAGTTTGGAAAGTGATATCAAGTGTTCCATTTGTACTGAATACTTTATACACTCAGAGAATATGGAAATTGGGTTTGGAAATTTATGTCACTGTTCAATTGTATTATATCAATGATGAATTGTATTGCATTCTACACACACAGAGAAAATGTAGGGTTTGGGTTTGAAAAGCATATTGAATTGTCTACCACAGACAGTCACAGTACTTTTTCTCTCCATGACACAAGGGCTCTTCTCTCTCTCTCTCTCTCCTCTCTCTCTCTCTCATCCTCTCTCTCTCTCTCTCTCCTCCTCTCTCTCTCTCTCTCTCTCTCCCCTCTCTCTCTCTCTCTCTCTCTCTCTCTCTCCTCTCTCTCTCTCTCTCTCTCTCTCTCTCTCTCTAACTCTGCAGAGAAAGCCCGTGGGCTCTTGTGCAGAGCCAAACATTTTTTTTCTACTTTTTATCTTGTTTCGTACAGATTCTTTTACTAGAGACAAATCTCTTGTTGCTGTGGGTTCTTATATATGCCATGGAAAACATGTTCATGAACATCAGCGCTCAGATTATCGTCCACAGCGCACAAATCCAACATCACTCAGTCAAGAGTGCTAAATTTAGCGCATCCCCTTTTTTTGTCCTAGACCAAATGTGGTCAGTTCCAGCTATAATTACACTAGCTGGCCCTCATCTGGGCTGGGATGGGATGGATTAATTAGCAACAGAGAGGAGCTGAAAGTGGGGGAAACTGACAGCTGTGCGTCACATCTCAAAGACTTGAACCAAACTAGCAGTTTGGACCTGAATCGAACAGGTTGAGACTAGAATGGAGCATGATAGCTGTCGCTTTCTAAGAAGGGTGGGTTACCACTAGACCATCTATCCACCTTTCAACCAACCCTTCTCTGTCTCTGTCTCTGTCTCTGTATGCCTACTGACCCCCCACCCCCCCTGCCCTCCCCACCACTGCCCTTTCTTGTGTGGAATTCAGCAGCAAGAGCTGTGAATTTTTTTTTTATTAGTATGTGGCTCCAAAACCTTGCGTGTTACCAGTGATGTTATCACAATGTTCCTATCGTTCTGAAATCATGAATTTGTTGTTGCCTTGTTTGGGGAGCATGGGCAAGAGCAGAGGGATAAACGATCATTCTAAAACCAGGACCTGTTCTGTTGCCTTGTCATAGGAGTGAGAGCAGAATATAGGGATATTTATAAGCAATCCTTCTTAAACTATGACCTATGTTGTTACCTTGTCTTAGAATCGAGAGCATGCAGAATAGAGGGATATGTATTTATAAGCAATCCTTCTTAAACCATGACCTGTGTTGTTACCTTGTCATAGAAGTGAAGGAGAATATAGGGATATTTATAAGCAACCCTTCTGAAACCATGACCTATGTTTCTGTCCTTGTCTTAGACGAGAGCAAGTAGGTGGATATGTATTTATAGCAATCCTTCTTAAACCATGACCTATGTTGCTACCTTGTCATAAAGTGCGGAGCAGAAAAATTAGGGATATTTTAAAAGCAATCATT
>CM060328.1:5336220-5356220 GCA_030674155.1 Stramonita haemastoma | reverse complement strand
TTTGGGTTGTTGTTTTTTAATTTTGTTTTGTTTTTTGTTTTTACCGCAGCACAGAAACTGGAAATGTTTGTCAGGGAGGCAAAAGAAAGTGCAGGTATTCACTCACACGGAAACTTCTATAGCGGCTTTTTTTTAAAACAACAATATCAGTCATTGCCTTCCTGGTTCGCTTGAAAGGTTACAAAACTCGTTCCAATGGTCTCGCGTGTCCACTATTCTTCCTCATGTCCACAACCAGTTCGCTCCCTCACGCTAGAAATAATGGATAGTTACTAGATCTCTACCCTCACAAAAACCAACGTCAGTTTCAAATAATGGTCAATTCTATTGTGTAGCTAGCCTTAGAATTGTACCATTATTTTTTTCTAAAACTATTCATTTTGGCATGATTGACAGTTCGTGTGAGGCGGTTTCAATTTCCGTAGTGTTACAATGATTGACAGTTTAGTTGATTGATTTATAGGAAATGTATGGAGTGGAGGTATTGCGGTGAGGGGGGGGGTGTTCTCGCCGTGATATCTTGGTGTGTGGGCTCTGTTACTGTGCAAAAGTTGGGATAGGACTGGACTCAAACCCCTGCTTTATTCCATCATTTTTAAAATAAAAAAAATGATGTACAAAAAATAAACAGAAACACACAGACAAGAATGACAGAAACAGCGCAGAACTCTTTAAGTAAAGTGCCCAACAGGTTCATTTTATTTTATCATATCTTATTTTAACCCTTTATGTCACAGCAATTTTTCTGCATGAAATTCGGGCTGTTCTCCTCGGGAAGAGCTCGTCGCTACAAGTGCAGTACTACCCATTACTTTCTTTTTCTTTTTCATGTCTTCAACTGTATTCTACAACTGTATTTGTTTCTATACCAGAGTGGCTTTTTCCTACAAAATTTTGCCAAAGGCACAACCCTCTTGTTGCTGTGGTTCTTTTACGTATATTAAATAATGATGTGTAACACACGAGACATCGATTTATCGTCTCATCCAAAAGACTAGCACCCAGACCACCACTCATGGTCTAATAGGATGGGAAAAAATTTGGGGCCCAAACGGGATTCGAACCACCGCACACTCCGACCCAGATTTTTCGTTTTCTAGGCAGGCGCGTTACCTCTAGGCCACCGATCCGGGTTATCATTTTAGCTCAGTGTAAGACGCTTTGTTCCATGATGCACGTGAAACACGAACTATACTGTGTTCACCCACACATACGGGTCAGGAGATGAGCAGTGAACGTGTTACTTGCTCCTCACTTCTCTTCACTTCACTCTACATGGGACCAGGGCTAAACACCACTTCGTTCGTGTGTATGCAGGCACAATCATTTAAAACACCATCACTTTGCCGCAGCGTCGCCATTTCGGGCAGTTGTGACCTGAGGCTACAGGTAAAATTGATGCTTGTTTTTGTGTAGTATTATTGTGGAATTTATTTGGGGTGGTGTTACTTATTTGTTTGGGGGGTGGGTGGAGGGGGGTGAGGTGGTGGTTTGTGTGTGTGTCTAGTCAAGTCAAAATTATCGTTCTATAGTTTTTTTTTTCCTTTTTTTCATCCTGTCATGTTGTTTGTGTGCGTGTGGTGTGTGTGTGTGTTTGGGTTTCTTTTTTGTTTTGTTTGTTTTTTTGTTTGTTTTTCGGGAGGGGGGGGGGGATGGGGTGATGGGGTGAGTCATTTCCAGTACTGAGAAAGATTCTTGCATATGGAACCATTTTTCCCCACCATTAAAGGATAGCCACATTGGACTTCGGAGATGATGTCTAAACAAGACACCTGTGTGCTTCAGTGAAATATTCTACATACTATCACTACCTTTGCGAAAAAAAAAAAAACGAAACAAAACGGCGCCTGGGTGGTGGTATGATCTGGGGCTATCAAATCACAAGCTCAGCGTTCTAACCACTAGGCTAATCCATCCCGTTATCTCCCCCCCCCCCCCCCCCCCCATTTGTTTTATATACGAACTACAGTATGATGAGGGAAATGACTGAGAACACAAGAGTAGTTCACACAGTTGTAATAAAGAGAATAACATGATAAAGTGGAAAAGTATCGAAACGAAACATATTCCCATACACACATAGAGACGCATCATTAAAAACTACAGAAGATTGCATTCAAGTATTCTCATAGCAATAGCAGTAAAGAATAAATGTGTTAACGTTGCATTATTGTAAAATAGCAAGTTTTCACTTTTTTCTGGGGCAGCATGCTCCTATTTAATCCTTGCTAGAATATTTACACTTTGTTGTTTTTTTCTTCACAGAGGAGCCTTGTGTTATCAAGACGGCTGACAGTGAAACAGCAGACCACCACCAGACTACTAGAGATGTGCAACAGCCCTGCTCCACTACACAACTAGAAAGAAGCATCTGGCCTGGCCCCAACCCCCCCCCCCCCCCCCACCCGTGGCCTAGAAGCTATACGGCGACTTGGAGGACCTGCAGCGTACTGCTGCCTTCACTGCAGAGACTGAGCTGTCTGTTCACTGAGGGACTGCAAAGAAAAGCAGGACTTAACCATCAACTGAAAGTGATCACAAAAAGGTTTTATTATATTTTTTTAGAAAACAACTTGGCATCATCTGTCTTCGTCTTGATTTGCCTGCCTGTCTGTCTCTGTGTCTCTGTCTGTCTGCTGTCTGTCTGTGTCTGTCTGTCTGTCTCTCTGTCTGTCTGTCTGTCTGTCTCTCTCTCTCTCTCTCTCTCTCCTCTCTCTCTCTCTCTCTCCTCTCTCTCTCTCTCTCTCTCTCTCTCTCTCTCTCTCTCCTCTCTTTGTGCGTTTTCCCTTCATAACTTCTTTTTTCCGTATTCGGGTTTTTTGTTTCTTTTCATAAGTTTCTTCTTTCTGTTGTTTTTTGTTGGTTGTGCTGTCTCGTCTTTTCCTAACCGTCTTCCTCTCCCTCTCCCCCCTCCCCCCTCCTCTCTCTCTCTGTCTCTCGTCTCTCTCTCTCTGTCTGTCTGCTCCTCCTTCTTCTCTCTCTCCTCTGTCCGTCTGTCTGCTCTGTCTGTCTGTCTGTCTGTCTCCTCTCTCTCTCTCTCTCTCTCTCTCTCTCTCTCTCTCTCTCTCTCTTCTCTCTCTGTCTCTCTCTTCTCTCTCTGTCTCTCTCTTCTTTGTTTGTTGTCTGTCTTCTGTCTTTTTTCTGTCGTATCCCTGTCTTTTCTCTCTACCGTCTCTTCTTCTTCTGTTCTCTTCTCTTCTGTCTTCTCTTCTGCTTCTGACGCAGTCTTTCTCTCTTTCGCTCTCTTTTCGCTCTACTCCTCTCTTCCTCTCTTCGCTCTCCTCTTCCGCTCTCTTTCGCTCCTCTTCTCTCTTGTCTCTCTCTGTCTCTCTCCTCTCTCTCTGTCTCTCTTCTGTCTGTCTCTGTCTTCTGTCTCTCTGTCTGTCCTTCTGTCTGTCTGTCTGTCTCTCTTCTGCTCTCTCTCTCTCTCTCTCTCTCTCTCTCTCTCTCTCTCTCTCTCTCTCTCTCTCTCTCTCTCTCTCTCTCTCTCTCTCTTCCCTCTCTGTCTCTCTCTGTCTCTCTCTCTCTCCCTCTTCTTCTCTTCGTCTCTGTCTCTCTCTCTCCTCTCTCTCTTCCTCTTCTCTCTCTGTCTCTCTCTGTCTCTCTCCTCTCTGTCTCTCCGTCTCTGTCTCTCTGTCTCTCCTTACTCGTCTGTCTCTCTGTTGCTCTGTCTGTCTGTCGTCTGTCTGTCTGTTCTCTCTCGTCTCTCTTCTCTCTCTCTCTCTCTCTCTCTCTCTCTCTCTCTCTCTCTCTCTCTCTCCCCCTCCCTTCCCTCCCTCCCTCCCTCCCTCCCATCCCTCCCTCCCATCCCTCCCTCCCATCCCTCCCCTTCTTTAAATTAAAAAATATGCAAGGGTTTTATTTTATTTTCGTTCTTGGACTAAAGCTTGAGATCCAGTAATAGTGAGGTTTTTACGTATGCCACCGTTTTCTTCCCCCAACTACAAGTTAGCCCCATTCTAACTTGGGGAATACATGTATGTGTGATGTATTATGTCTTTGCTTTTAGACACTTCACGCAACCTTTGACCTCCTCACCACACAATCCATGACCCGCATGACTCTCACTGGTTAGGCCCGTGTTGGTCAATAAAAGGGTAGGGAATGAGACACAGGAAATGCAAAAGAAGCTTCTGCTTCTGCTTCGTCCATCTCTCTCTCTGACAAGCAACTCGTGCTGTCTTGTCATAGAAGCGAAAAATGCCTTGCGCTGCCGTTAAGTGCCTGACAAGTCAGGCCCCGTGCATCCGATTTCGGTTACAACGAAGCCCTGATGGTTTTTTTTTTAGATCTGGGGCTACAGGAAAATATCGGATCTTCTTTTCATCAACGCTCAGCTACCGTTTGACATATGAGCGAAAAACGTGTTGCGGCACCGACGTCGGTCCAGGCATCTGACTGCTTGGTCTTGTGACTGGGGATATCATTCTGTCCCAGAGATCGTTTTCTGAAGATTCCGTCAATCTTCCGATCACACAAGAACTGAACCACAGAGGCTCTCTAAAGTATTTCAAATGCACTGGCGTGAGTCTACGTAACCGTTCGCCTCCGAAAGCACAGCGGCGCGGTGAGCAGTCTCCTGAGACCTACTGCATGCAGTCTTCCACAGTGGAAAGTCTACAGAGGTCAGTCAGTATGCACACAGCCACCACCACACTACTGCCACCTTGCAACAACCGATTTCACAGGCACGACCAGAAACACAACACAACCGGCTGTAGACGTATGGACAATGGTCACCACACAGACACCTGTCTCACCTGCACATTTTTCCTCCCTTTCACCTTCACCTACACCGTAATCTTGGGCACTCACCCTGAAGATTTTGCAACCAGCTTCCTCCCTTCATCCATTTCTCGCGCACGCGCAAATTTCAGCTTTTTTCCCGTCACAAGTCGAGGCTGGTCCAGTCCACTCGGTCGCGTTCGTTTGTGGACTTTGAACTGACTGCCCGGTCAGTATCTGCCGTCAAAGGATCACTGGGCACCACACTTCTGATTGCATCCTCAGTCCTTGCTAAATAAAACTAGATAAATTAAACAAAAAATAAAGTACAGAATAGGGAATAAAAGTAAATGAAATAAAACCTAACCATTTTCGTTAAACAAGACGTAGAATAGGAAATAGAGTACAAAATAAAAGAAATTTAAAAAAAATAAACCATAAAAATAAAAAATAGGGAACTAAAACTAAATGCAAGGGATGACAGGAGCGCAATCTGGGTGACAGTGATCCTGGTGTCCGTAAACACCACACCTACACTGATCCTGGTGTCCGTAAACACCACCGCCTACACTGATCCTGGTGTCCGTAAACACCATCACCTACACTGATCTTTGGGGTCCGTAAACACCATCACCTACAGTTATTTTGGTGTCCGTAAACACCATCCACCTACACTGATCTTGGTGTCCGTAAACACCATCACCTACACTGATCTTGGTGTCCGTAAACACCATCACCTACAGTTATCTTGGTGTCCGTAAACAACAACACCGACAGGATCCTGGTTCCGTAAACACCACCACCTACACTGATCTTGGTGTCCGTAAACACCACCACCTACACTGATCTTGGTGCCGTCCCCCGTAATGATCTGGTGTCCGTAACACCACACCTACACAGGCTTTGAGACCCTGGTCACGAGGGATTGGGACTTTGTCACCTCTCACATGTTCCTAGCATTTCCTTAGGCTCCTTCCTTTCCATACTTTATTCCACGCGGGTCCTAATCTGGTGAGTAGTCGTATGGGTCAATCTGCAGAGTCCTCTTGTGGTGAGTCATCATGTGGATCATCTGAGTCTATTCCTGAAAGCCACGTGTGGATCACCTGGGAGCTGTCTCCTCAAAAATTGAGGCCTTCGTCTGGAAAGCTGACATCAAAACATACTCAGAACGTGTAAGTATATAAGAAGTATAACAGCTGTAATGGAAAACTGACTTCATCAAATTTTCGGGACGTGTAAGTATATAAGAAGTGTACAGCTATAGTGGAGCGACTTTATTATACATGATTCAGGTATGGGGTGTTTAGTTAAGTCTTTGAGTAAAATAATTATAGTTTCCTTCTGGTTTTAAATTCGATGTCATTTTTTTTAAATTGTAAAGACTCTGTGTGTGTGTGGTGTGTGTGTGTGTGTGTGTGTGTGTGTGTGTGTGTGTGTGTGTGTGTGTGTGTGTGTGTGTGTGTGTAGGTTGTGTGTGTGTGTGTGTGTGTTGTGTGTGTGTGTGTGTGTTGGTTGGTTGGTTTGCTGCTTATGTTGAAGTTATGCCTCCCATGTTTGGGATTTATCAGAAAAAAAAAACATGCAGAAATTTACCTGATAACTTTTTGGAATTTATTCCAAAAGAAATGTACCTAAAATCGTGTACTTTAATTCTTTTTTTTTTTATTAAATTATTCAGATACAAAGATGTGCAGACATAGAGTACTTGATAACTTCATTTCACTTCACACTCACACGCACACAACACGACACACACACGCACGCACACGCACACACACGCATACACACACACACACACACACACACACACACACACACACACACACACACACACACACACACACACACAAGCACGCGTGTGCGCGCGCACCGTGCGTGCAGTCTTACTGATGATGACTTTCTGCTTTCAGGGGCTGTGGTCTGGAATCAAGGGCCATGACCTGACCTGACATGTGAGGGCAGCCATATTGACCTGCCTTTTCTACAAGGGGTGAGCATCAGTATCAGCAAGGCCCATAACCAGGATGGTCGTCTGGGTGGACATGAGGGACGCCACATGACAAATGATCGACATCATCGAAGACAACACGGAAAATCGTTCAGAACAACGTCAAAGATAACACGGCAAAGCATCAATGACAGCATCGAGAGCAACATTGCAAATCATTGAGAATATCAAAGACAACACTGCGAAACAAGATCGAGGACAAGGACGAGGACAACATCGAAGGCATCACGGCAAATCAAGAGGACAACATCGAAGGCATCACGGCAAATCATCAAGGACAACAGCATCAAAGACAACACGGCAAATTGTCGAGAACAACATCGAGGGCAACACGGCAAATCCTTTGAGGACAACATCGAGGACAGCGCAGCAAATCACCGAGACAGCATCAAAGATAACACGGTAAATCATCAAGCACAACTTCGAGGACAACTCTGCAAATTGAGGACAACAATGAGGACAACTTCGAAAATAACAGCAACATTGACAACATCGGAGACAGCACGACAAACCATCGAGAACAGCATTGAGGACAAAGTCGAAGACAACACAGCAAATCATCGAGGACAACGAGGATATATCAAGGACAACTCAGCAGCATCAACATCGAAAAAAACACGGCAAATCATCGACAACATCGAAAAAAACACGGCAAATCATCGACAACATCGAAAAAAACACGGCAAATCATCGACAACATCGAAAAAAACACGGCAAATCATCGACAACATCGAAAAAAACACGGCAAATCATCGACAACATCGAAAAAAAACTAGGCAAATTACCGAAGACAACATAAAAAATAACACGGCAAATCATCGATGACAACATCGAAAATAACACGGTAAATCATCGATAACATCGAGGACAACATCGAGGACAACTCGGAAAATCATTTTTTTTAAAAACCACCGAGGACAACACAGCAAATCTTCGAGTTTAGCATCGAGATCAACACGGCAAATCACCGAAGACGGGTAGCCTAGTGGTCAGAGCATTGCGCTGGCAATTTGACGACCCGGGTTCGAGTCCGGTCGAGGAAATTTTTCTCCTGGAGTTAACATCAGTGCCGACTCCACTCTCCCCAAAAGTCCTTCGGATGAGACTTTAAACGAGGCCCCGTGTGCGAACGCACGCAGAACATCTTGCGTACACGTTAAATCCTGTTCCGCTTTTCGTAAGAGTAGGCCATCGTGTGGCGGCCGGAACAGATATTTACAAAAACTGCATACACACGGGGACCGGATGAAAAAAGCACATGATTGCTTGTTCTGTTATCCTCGATACAAAAGAATAAATAAATAAAATATAGAAGAATAAATAATGAATAAATAAATAAATCGAGGACAACATTGAGAACATCGAGGACATCGAAGACAACATCGAAGACAACACAGCAAATTATCGAGGACAACATCGAAGACATCGAAGACAACACAGCAAATTTAATTATCGAGGACAACATCGAGAACATCAAGGATAACATCGAAGACAACACAGCAAATTATCGAGAACAACAACGGGACAACATCGAGGACAACACGATGGATCACCGAAGACAACACCGTAAATTAATCATCTACAACATCGAAGACAACATCCAATAGCAATACAACACAACAAATCCAGTCACAGAGGAGAGAACACTCCCCCCCCCCCCCCCCCCCCCTATATCCCAGAGCAAAACACCAGAATGTGAAGCAGCTAAGCAGTACTGACAAATGAACCATGAAACTTGGGGTAAAACAGTAACATAAAATAAGAGTGTGGCACACAAGAAAAAAGGAACAGTTCCATAGAAAGATTCCAGATTCCAGGATGATCTGAGAGAGAGAGAGAGAGAGAGAGAGAGAGAGAGAGAGAGAGAGAGAGAGAGAGAGAGAGAGAGAGAGAGAGAGAGAGAGAGAGAGAGAGAGAGAGAGAGAGAATTATGATAGTAAAATCAAGTTTCACAGTATTAAGAACAAGGTTATGGGGAAGATCTGCCATTGATATATCATTCCGAGACGCAGTATACGGAAAATATGCGAGTTAAAATTAACTGACCGTTTGAAATATTTTTTGAGTGAAAGATTATTTTCCGTACATTATAAAACGCGACTGATGTATAAATTTTCGAAAGTTTTAAATGATTTTTTGTATAATATCCAGTCCCCCTAAGTATGCCGGTTTTGGGGTTGGTTTTTTTGCAATGTCACCTGGTGGCACTGGTGCGAAATGGCATACTCTTCGGAAAAGGGGAGCAAGTTTTTTTAACGTTTAAGCAAGGTGTTATGCGTGCTGTGAGTGCGTAGGTGTCTGTAACTCTGTGTGTGTGTGTGTGTGTGTGTGTGTGTGTGTGTGTGTGTGTGTGTGTGTGTGTAGGTGTAGGTGTGTGTGTGACTCTCTGTGTGTGTGTGTGTGTGTGTGTGTGTGTGTGTGTGTGTGTGTGTGTGTGTGTGTGTGACTCTGTGTGTGTGTGTGTGTGTGTGTGTGTGTGTGTGTGTGTGTGTAGGGGGAAGGGGGTGGTAGTGAAAAGAGGACATAGCTTTTGGTAGATGTATTTTAAGGGAAAGGGGTGTTGGGAGGAGAGGGTTCAATACACATGTTTGGATCAATGGGATAGGGGAAAAAAGGGGTTAGCTGATAGGTTCAATTTCGGCGTATTCCTTTAAATAAGAAAAAGGACATCTATTGTGTGGGTTATTTTGGGCGTAATCCTTTTTTTAAAAATGGAGACAAAATTGTTAAAAAATGTAAGATAATCGACTGCGCAGAAAACTGAAAATTTAATGCTAAAAAATCCGAACACCAAAATCCAAACACTTTTGATGTGGATAGGACTGGTAAATAGAATAATTTTGATAAAATATTTTCTGTTTCGTGGCTATGTTAAAATTGTAATCCGGTGATAAACACGATCTATACCATTGTGTCTAAAGCTACACACCATAGTGTCTACCTGTTCTTGTGTCCGCATGCATGCATGCAGACAGACCAGCCAACGGACTGACAACCCTTACCCCGAATATTAACCTTTAACACTAACCCTGACCCTTTACAACTAACCTTTTACAGTTGCTCTAACCCTGGCCCGTCATGTGGACACAAATGGCAGGTAGATTCCTTGGTACATGCTGACACTATGGCAAAACATTTTTGTCAAATATGGTTTGGGATCGTTGTAGAACTTTTATTTTCGTCGTCATTGTACTCTGACAGCAACTACTGTTTGTCGTATGAGCGAAAATGCGCTGCGCTGCCGTTAAGCGCCTGACAAGGCAGGCCCAGGCCATATTGTTTCGGTGTAGGAGAGAATGCTATTGTTTCTCTTTTTTTTTAATGGCACGAAAATTTAGAAAATAGACTAGAAAACGGGGAGAAAAGGAACAAGGTAGAAACATGAGAGAAATGAATTCCTAGCACAAAATTTCCAGAAGGTGGAGATAAACTATTCATAATGACAGACGCCCCCATTTCCCCTTTCGTTCCGGGGATGGGGGTGGAGGTAGAAGGATTGGGGTTTAGGATTAGTTTTAAAGGAAAGATGTTAGGAAGGGGAGGTGGTTAGGATGTTTAGGTGTGTGGGAACATCTATGAGGACTGAATGTGTGAATTCCGATAGGGGATAGGTAGTCATGGTAATTTGGGGGAGGTGGAGAGGGGCTGTTTAGGGAAAATAATTTTTAAAATATTTCAAAACAAAAATATAGGGTGCAGATTAAAAAATGCAATTTTGTAATCGGGCATAGTGAAGTGATTGAATATAGATAGGTGGGGGAGGGGGGGAGAGGAGAGGGGGCGGGGATGTATCATAGGACATGGGTATATAAAAAGAGGAGTAGAAAGAGTGTGTGTGTGTGTGTGTGTGTGTGTGTGTGTGTGTGTGTGTGTGTGTGTGTGTTCAATTTCTATTTCGAAGATAACGGAAAAAGCTCTCGTGCATTTTTTTAAATCCAGTCGCCGTGTACATGCGTTTTGGCAAATTTTGTCGTCCGTTCCCACATTCTAAAATTATTTTTGCAATAATGGAATAAGCACTCGTGCGCTCTTTTTTTTTTTTTTTTTATACCAGTCTGTGTACACGCAACTATGCAAATTTTGTCGTCCGTTCCGCCGACACACAAGAGTGTGTGTTTGTATGTGTGTTTGTGTGTGTGTGTGTGTGTGTGTGTGTGTGTGTGTGTGTGTGTGTGTGTGTGTGTGTTCTCAAAACTTATATTTCGAGGTTAATGGAATAAGCACTGTGCTTTTCCTTATACATCCAATTCCCGCGTACATACAGTTTGCAAATTTTTTCATCGGTCCCCACCAACAAAATATTGGGTGGGTGCGTGCGTGCGTGTACTGCAGGCATATCTACGGAATGGTATATCACTGGTATTCGAGTACCATTTCATTTTTTTTTTTTTAATTGTGAAACCAATGGGAAAAGTTTGATTTTTTAAGTGGAAAAAAACTATTAGGGGTGTGGTTGCTACTTGTTTGGGTTGACTGTTTGGTGTATGGTCGACCACTGGTGTCTAAGGGTTTAAAAAAAAAAAATTCTTTACATTGATTCAAAAGCAGTTTCGGAGAAGAATTACCTGGTCCTATGACTATCACAAGAATGGCAAAGTTGGTTGTTGTTGGGTTTTTTTCCAACTATATGTAGGAGGCAAGAATCGTATTCGCAAACTGATATGGGATTTATGTTATGCACTTTACGTGAAGAAAAATGAAGAAATGTGATTGCAAGCTTGTACATTTGTAAATGGAGTTTTTCAGAATTGAAAAGGAATACTGTCAGTGTGGTAGTGCGTAAGAGATCGACATGAGTCCATGTATGTATGCACGTGTGCATGCTAGTATTTGCATGAATGTTTGACAGAGGGGTGATAGTCTTGTAGTTGGGTTTTACTTTTTAGGTGAGGAAGAAGAGGGAGGAGGAGGGTTATATGAATATTTAGGAAGAATGGTCATCCATGTTAAGATCTGATTATTTAGATTATTCTGATTATTTAGAGAGAGAGATTGAGAGAGAGAGAGAGAGAGTGATGGACAGATGTGTTTTTTCTTGACCTAGTATATTTTTCCTTTTTTATCATTTTTAAATAGAAAAAATGAATACAAGAAATACAATAGTATAATTTTGTCTTAAAATTTTTTTTATAGATAGAATGCAAGAAAAATAATAGCGCATTTTTCGATTTGTATGAGATCGAATGCAAGAAATACAGTAGCGTATTTTTTTATAATTTTTTTTTTATTAGATTGAATGTAAGAAATATGATCGTTCATTTTCCCGTTTTTTTTTTTAAGTTGAATGCAAAAAATACACCAGATAATTTTTGGTGACATTGTTTCCATTCTTCCTGTAGTTTATAACACTCCTATAATTGTTTAAAATATTTTTTTAAAGTTTAGAAATCTAGTGGTGAGCACACACCAATGGCACTTGACTGCCCAACTGACTTTCTTGAGAAAAATACAAGCTTTGTACAACTCCCTCTTTTTTTTAAACGTACTAAATGATGTATTGCACTTATTTTATCGGGGTGTTTTCTGACTGTAAAGATAACATGGCTGAAATTGAGCCTTTTGTCACTTGTGTATTTTAAAAGCAGTTTGGAATGAACACGTTATTGTGGTCTGAGATGTCAAACGATAGTATGAAAATTGACAAGCAAACAACTTTCAACGTCAGTGGGTCGGTCATTGTGTCACTGCTGGTCAGAGCATTGGGAAAAGCCTACCTCCCCCTTCAGCGAAAACAGCTGGAGTCGGGGTTGGGTAGCCGGCTCGCAGCTGTAGTACAATATTTTTTATTCAAAATTCAGAGTGACTGGAGAATATTGTCAATTCAGAATGACTGGAGAATATTGTCAACACTTGATGAAAAGTACTAAAAATGAGAAGCAAGACCAAAAATAAAAAAAGGAATTTGAGCAAGGTCTTTGTTCAAAGTTCTTTTCATGAATGACTGGGTGTTTGCGAGTGTAAAGTACGTGCATAAAATCTCGGATGCATTTGCCCCTTTTTGTCTGTCTGTCTGTCTGTCTGTCTGTCTGTCTGTCTGTCTGTCTGTCTGTCTCTCTCTCTCTCTCTCTCTTCTCTCTCTCTCTCTCTCTCTCTCTCTCTCTCTCTCTCTCTCTCTCTCTCTCTCTCTCTCTCTCTCTCTCTCTCTCTCTCTCTCCGTGTGTGTGTGTGTGTGTGTGTGTGTGTGTGTGTGTGTGTGTGCGTGCGTGCGTGCGTGTGTGTGTGTGTGTGTGTGTGTGTGTGTGTGTGTGTGTGTGTGTGTGTGTGTGTGTGTGAGTAGTATATCAATTCAATTTAAATGCTTGAATATCTCAAAAACAACCATTCATGTGGATTACAAGCCATACATAAAAATGTGAATGGGGAAAACATTGATCACAGGTAATATACAACACAGTATACACGCATCAGTACGTACACATAACAAGATAATACATAGACCAATATTATAACTACACAATGATGAAGTGGGTGATAAGCCATGATTATATACATAAAAACAGAAAACAGAAACATTGATCACATAAAGTAATTAAATTCAATTTTCAAAATCACACACCCGCCCGCGCGCGCGCCACACACACACACACACACACACACACACACACACACACACACACACACACACACACAAACAGTGACACACACACTCACATATACACGCGCGCGCGCGCGCACGCACGTGTGCACGCACGTGTGCACGCACGCACGCACATGCACACACAGAGGAAATTACAAAAACAATCAAAAGACTAAAAGATAACAAATCACCAGGAAAAGATGGAATAACAAATGAAATGATTAAATCAGCTTCATCTAGTCTTATAGAGACAATGCGAGATATTTTCAATTTAGTGTTAGAAACGGGCATATATCCCTGGGACTGGAAAGTGGGAGTGAATGTTCCTATCTATAAAAGTGGATGCACATATAACCCGGAAAACTACAGAGGCATCACAATAACAAACACTATAGGGAAACTTTTTTGTCAAATACTAAACCATAGAATATCTGAATATTTAGAAAATAACAATAGTATTGTCAGAGAACAAGCTGGATTCAGGAAAACATGCAGAACTACGGATCATATTTTTCTACTTAAAAACTTAATAGATAAAGTACTAAAAGTAAAAACTAAAAGACTCTATTGCTGCTTTGTAGATTTTCAGAAAGCTTTTGACAATGTGTGGCATGAGGGTCTTCTAATAAAGCTAAACGAAATAGGGATAACAGGTAAAACCTATAATGTTATTAAAAACATGTATTCGAATGCAACAGTAGTTACAAAAATACAAGGAAAACACACTGATGAAGTCATAGTGAAAAGAGGGATGCATCAGGGAAATACATTAAGTCCTACATTATTTAACGTGTATGTCAATGATATAGTTCAATATATTGACGAGAAAGATTCGCCGTGCATAACCGCAACAGATCGAATTCCTTGTTTACTCTATGCTGATGACCTAGCATTACTATCAACAACCAAAGTAGGTCTTCAAATTAAGCTGAATAAACTGCAAGAGTACATTTCGAACTGGGGTTTCAGGATAAACAAATCAAAAACAAAGGTAATAGTCTTTACGAAATCACCTCCTAAAATTCCAATTTATTTTAAATGTGGAGAACATGTAATTGAAACAGTAGAAACATATAAATATCTAGGTGTCATTTTTCATCAGAATGGTAAGTTTCAAGCAACTCAAGAACATTTAGTAAAACAAAGCAACAAAGCATTGTACGCCTTTAAAAGAGCAATTCACGGACAGAATTTAAAGACTACTATAATAATGCGTTTATTTGACTCACTAATAACCCCTGTTTTAACTTATGGAGCAGAAGTTTGGTTTCCTTTTTTGTTTTCATGGGAAACAGAATTTCAAATTGATGAATTGTTTAAGACATGCTTATCAAATCAGTTTCTGTACGAACATTTTCATATTAAATTTTGTAAACAAATACTGGGAGTTCATAAAAAAACATTAGTACTACCCACTTTAGGGGAATTGGGAAGATATCCACTGACCCTTAAAATCATATGCCAGATAGTATCCTTTTGGATTCATTTGATAGTATCAAAACCAGACTCTTATATTAGAATAGTATACGATAATTTGTATCAGAAGAATACGTATGATAAATGGATCAATACCGTAAAAAAATATTCTTTACACAATTGGATTTAAACATGTGTGGAAAAACCAAAGTACTCTTGATGTACATCAGTTAAGCTATGCTGTTCAAAGAAAGCTTGAGGCTATGTATAAAACATTCTGGATCTACCAGAAGAAACAGTGTGCAAAGCTAAAATTTTATGATTTTGCTACCAAAGAGTACAGGATGGAACCATATTTAATAAACTATGAAAACAAAACCCATAAAATTACCTTTTGTAAATTTCGCATAAGTTGTCGCAGTTTAATGATAGAGAAAGGGAGGCACCAAAATATGCCCAGAGAGGACAGAAAATGTAAAAACTGTGACAAAATAGAAGACGAATTTCATTTACTTGATGAATGTGTCTTATATAATGAACTTAGAAACAATTTGTTACTAAAGATTAAAACAAGAGACAAAGAATGTAAACAATGTATAGATAAGTTAAGCGACATAATCACAGTTGATATCTATCAAGCAGATATCATTAGATATGTGTATGAATGTATGGAGAAACGAGACAAAGAAAAGTAGAATGCAACATGTTTTTAGTGGACATCATTTGGGCAGAAAGATAATTAAAAACTGATGTTTGTTTTGTTGTGTCAAATAGGTTTGCATGACTTAAATGGCAATAAATATTCTGAATCTGAATCTGAATCACACACAAGATGTGAGGGTTAATAGACATATGTTTTATTCATTTAATTTGTTAATTTATTTCGAGGATAATGGAATAAGCAGTCATGTGCTTTTTTGTTTTTTTACATCTAGTCCCTGCGTGTATGCAGTTGTGTAAATTTTGTCATCCGTTCCCGCCGACACACAATGGCCTACTCTTCCGAAAAGCAGAACGGGTTTTAACGTGTGTGCAAGATGTTCTGCGTGCGTTCGCACACAGGACCAGTGTTTATCTCATCTGAAGGACTTTTGGGGGGAGTGGAGTCGGCACTGATGTTAACTCCAGGGGGAAAGTCCTCTTGAACGAGAGAGATGTGAGACTTTATTTATTTTTATTTTATACCACTTTATGTCACAGCAGATTTCTCTGCGTGAAATTCGGGCTGCTCTCCCCGGGGAGAGCGCGTAGCCACAAGTGCAGCGCCTGCCCATTATTATTATTTTTTTTTTTAAATCACTGTTTCCCTCTCTCTGACTGCTTTTCTCTACTCTTTTGTACCGATAACACTATATCCAAAATTTATTAATGCCTTATGAATCACTGGCTACTCTGTGAACTTAATAATAATAATAATAATAATAATAATAATAATAATAATAATAATAATAATAATAACAACAACAACAACAACAACAATAATAATAATAATAATAATAATAATAATAATAATAATAATAATAATAATAATAATATTAATAATGATAATAATAATAATAATAATAATGATATAATAATAATAATAATAATAATAATAATAATAATAATAATAATAATAATAATAATAACATGTCAATGATGACGATGGTGATTATGGATATTTTTCGAGCATTTTTCTTCCCCTTGGCATGGGGGTGGCAGAAAGTGATTTGCAAAACTAACTGTTGCACTACACATCTTTACCAACATAACTGTAGCAATGCACGTCTTTACCTCCACGATTGTGAATACTACAAGCACGCCTATTTATTTTTACGCACCGCACATTAAACTATGTAAGTTGTTTTTGGCTTGTTTGGTGGTGGTGAGATCTTTTTTCGGGGAGGGGGTACTTTTATTTGGTTTTGGGGGTTGTTTTGCTTGTTATTGTGTTTTGTATTTGTCTCTTTTTTGTTTTGTTTTGCTTTTCTGTTGTTTCGTGCGAAATATACGAAAGCAAAACAAAGGGAGGGTAGAAGTTATTACCGCGTAAGTCTCCACTTACGGAGTTACTTCCCGTTACCGCAGGAGCGCATGCGCTGAGGCCTACGCCGAATTGAGGTCACAGGTGAAGTGGAGGCGAGTGGAGCAGTGAACAACAAACGAAACGATTTCACTTCAGGTTGTTTATTTAAATTGAGAAATCGATCGTCCTCAGAAGCTGGCCATTCGAGAAACAACATAATACACTAGGATCCACACAGGTTAGTAGTTGTTTGTCACTTTTTATTCGATCTTGTTGGGAAAATCGATCGTGCTTTGAGAAAATAGAGCGCGCATTTTAGACAGTGGGATTTGTCAACGAAAGTTGGATTTGAAGCAGGTCTAGGCTAGGCCCTGCCTAAGATCTAAAGGCCCAATACCTACTCGGCAAGGCTTACGGTTTGGCCAGGCGTCTTTCAGTCAAACTCACTGACAGGATTATCTTATTTTACGTCTTATAGGCCCATATGCTGGCCAGGTTCATTGTCTCATCTGCTTACGCCTAGGGCCTAAACAGGCTAAAGGATCACGAAAAAATGTGATCAAGGCCTTGTAAGTTCTGACTTGACAGTAGACAAGGCCAAGGCTAGCCTAGGCCTAGTGGTGCTTGTGTGAACCATGGGGTAGCCTGTTTCAGTATGTGTGAACTGGTGTCTTTATTATGTGATCTATAGGTTCAGTTCTGGGGATTCATTCTATATTTTGTTTACATAAATTTTACAAGTTTGTTTACAGAATTCCAAGCTCCTGTGAAAAGGGCATCATTTGTGAAACATGACTTGGAAATGAAATCCATAAGTTAGCCTACTCAGTTTTGTGGGCTGTTGCCATAGAAATAGTATGGGGGCCAAAATTAAATTATAAAAAATGTTTCAAAACCTTTTTCTGTAATCTTATAATCATTAATGTAGTATAGGGCTAATAAATTTGAATTGCAAGAATTGAAGAAACTTTTTTCTTTTTTTTACAGATATATATGTACTGCTATATATATAAGTATATTAATGCAACTTACAAGCTTAATTCTTTGAATTCACACTGCCCTAAAAATCTTCATATAAATCATAATTCATATTCTCATGGGGGGGGGGGGGGTAAAATGGGTAAAGGTAGGCCTATATAATATATTGTAGCCTGAAGTGAATCATCTATGGCCAACTGATTTAGTATCAAAATGCAATTTGGTTTGTTGTGAAGTGGTGTTTTCAATAAGAAGGGGAGAAATTGGGGATGTTTCAACTTTCATTGTTTGTATGATAAGCTCTAGGCAAGCCTGTCACCCACATTGGCACAGCCTGTAATTCAATAGTGTTTGAACTCTGCAATTGCTTATTATTTGTTGTTGGGTATTTCAAGTAAGTACTTCATCATGTAATTTATCATTTATTGTAGTGCGCATGATTGTACACTAGTAGTAGTACAGTGATACAAGGACCTGTAGACACTATGAGTATACAGTACACCTTTCAGTCATGGCAGATGTCTCTGCATGGTGCATGGAATTCAGGCTGCTCTTTCTGGGGAGGGTGTTACGTAACAAAAGCATAGTTCTCCACTTTTTTTCCCTTTTAATATAAGTTAATCTGTATTTTTCCTGTCAGTGTTACTAATGCCATTACTACTTTAGGGTCAGGGAAGGTAAAACACAAGAGGGAGAAGAAATGGGAGCCGCCCTCAATATGCAGGCCCCTAGAGAAGCTGAGGTCTCTGACTCCTTGCTCCCCTACGACCACATTGGTTATGGGACACCTTTACCCTTACCTTTACCTTTATCGATCATCTATTGAATATCAGATGGCATAGACCTTGACTTGAAGTTACTCAGTTGGGGGGGGGTAGAATTCTGAGAAGTTGCCCAGTGGATAGAACATCAAACTCCTGATATATATATTATATAGTACTTCTAGTCCTGCTTTTGAAGTTTTGTTTGTGCAGACCTGTGTCAGTGTGTGCTCAAACATACATCATATAATAATAATGCCATAACTCATAACTGACAGTGACACACTTTTCCCCTGTCCCCTTTGCACCAAGTTGTCTACATGAGTAAGCAACATGTCACCATCATTCATGCTGACAGTGGCAAACATAAATATTTGTAAAATACCAGTATTGGCAAAAGCAGTTTACTCTATGGGAGTATTTTATATCCAGTTGGGAGTTTGCCAGGTTGGGGGGGGGGGGGGGGGGGGGGAGATAGGAAAAATGCCCATTCAGACTGGTGAGCCCCATTTACTGTTCCAGTCCACTGGGTTCAGCCTTAGTCATTTGTGAAAATGTTGGTGGGGTTTTCAGACAGAATTCATGACTTGGCTGTTGATACAACCGATCAACACTTGCCAACAGGCATTCAGAATATGTGCGTAGGTAGACCTGACAGTGCTCATTCACTTTTCATGTAGGACTTGCATTAGAAGCAGGTATTCTGTAAAAGGGGGGGTGATATGAATGGAATGAGAAGTTATTTTATCCAAAGTCTTCAGACTGAGAAAACATGTTTGTTTTCAATCAGACTGAAGCACAGTCTATTACCGAGTCTATACACTCCAGGGAAAAATCCCCTCAAATGGGATTCGAACCTGGTTTAAGTTGTTGTGGTGTGGTGTGTGGTGTGGTGTGGTGTGGTGTGTGGTGGTGTGTGTGTGGTGTGTGTGTGTGTGTGTGTGTTGTGTGTGTGTGTGTGTAGTGTGTGTGTGTGTGATTCACTGATTTGTAATATTTTGACCATGACTTTAAAATCCTAATCATTATTAAACTGCAAAGTTTACAAAGAAAAGAGTGCATTACTAGTACTACAGTACAGTCCCTACAGCACAGAGAGCTTTTAAAAAAAAAAATCAACCAAACAATCCCCCCCAAAAAAAACCCAAAAAAGAAAGAAACACAACAGTACAGAGAGCTGCCTGTGCATGCAGTGATTAGTGGTGTGTGCAGAAACGGTGAATGTTTGCTCAGGTGAATGATGGTGCAGCTTGTGTGCAGTGTGTCTGTCTAGAGTGAGTATCTCTAGTCCAGAGCTCTGTTGTTTGCCTAGAGAGCAGAATGATGGCATAGGGGTAGAGTGACCCACTGCAAACTACTGTATGTGTGTACTCTCCTTTTATACAAATTATAGACTGTCCTGTTCATTTGTTGTGGGTTGAATTGTCTCAATGTCTGTCTTCTTTGAAATGCAGTTATTAAGATGAAATACATGTATGGGGGTGGGATAGCCTAGTGGTTAGAACATTACAATGGTGATCTGATGAC
>CM060328.1:5328720-5331220 GCA_030674155.1 Stramonita haemastoma | reverse complement strand
TAGATCAAGATTTAGAAAGCTAGCAATCTAGACATGTAAAGATGTATTCAACCAGCAGTTTGCCCCCCTGGGGGGGTGGGGGGAGGTGTCCTTGCTTTAAAATCCCGGTGAGACGCCTACGTGAGGGGAGCTAGATGAGCCTTGGTGATGTGCTTTGTTGCGTTTAAAACTTTACTTACAGGAACAACAATTGCATACCCTACTCTACCTCCGCTCACACACACACTCCTCGTCTTGGCGGAATGCATAGAATCCTGTTGAACCAGTTTTGTTCAGAGCAGCCTTGCTATAGATTAAAAAAAAAAAAAAAAGATAATCCTCTGGGTTTGTGAAAGGGGGTTGAAACCTACATGTACAGGGCTGAAAATATTATATAATGTCCATATCATTTACAATAATGTCCACGTGTTATCAGTTGTATTCATAACCATGCCGCCGGTATAGCGTCTTAACCCTCACCGCTTTATCTTGAAAAGACTTTGCAATGTCAAAACAGTGATTGATATAAATCATGCGGTAGAGGCAGTTATTCCGGTGTTTGTTCAAGCGGCAGGGTGTGGCGTTCTGTTTTCTTTTAATATGCATGGCCTAAAGGAGGGAAGGTTAGAAGGTGGGATAATCGGTGAAGTAAGGTAAATTTATGTGCTCCCAAGTTCCTCTCACGGCGTCTTGCTAGAGGACTTGCACGGCAACAAAAGCGGTAGTTTGAGCAGCTGCTGTGGTTCAGCGGTTAATTAATGAACAGAGAATATTAGCCAACTCTGGGGTCTAGTCCTGCCATTGAAGCAAAGTCCTGCCCAGATAGAGGAATACTTTGTGACTGGATTTTCTTGTTCTACGCTAAATTGGCATCGAGTCTGCTCAGTGACAAGAGAGGGACAACCTAGCTTGGTGCCATCAGTTTCTGGAGCGTAAGTATGCTTGGCATCACTTCACTGTCCTGCGGTGCTGTTGTCTGATGTGCAGTAATTATTGCTATACAGCGGGGGGGGGGGGGGCGTCTGTCAGTCGGCTCGTTTACTTTTAGGTTATGGTATAGTCCTCAGTCCAGTAGAACTATAGGTCTTCATAATGCTTTCTCACGCCTCTCTTTCCCTGTCAATATGGTTATATTCTGTTGCCAGTTAGGTAGAAATTGCAAAGGTCAGGCCAGTCTACTGCCATAATGGTGTTTTCGACTTTTTTCGGAACCATCAGTTTCTGTGTAGGGCATTTTTACAAAAGGGCCAAGTTTTGCCAAAGCTGGTGATCCATCCCATCCTCTGTTCGGTTCCTTGCCAGGTGACAGTGGATTTTGAGGGGACCAGAGACTGCTTGATCTTGGCAACTCTCTGTCCGATTACTGTGTGATCTTTGAACAAGCGTTTCTCTTTAATACTGCCAGAACTTTGTTGACAGGGTGGGACATTCCCTGTTGATGTGTTGCAGACATAGAGGTGTCGTGTCCAAACACTAGTTCGCAATGCATTCCACATCAGAAATGGGCTAATACATACTGTATAGCTTTTTGGCAGTTCTCTCTCTCTCTCTCTCTCTCTCTCTCTCTCTCTCTCTCTCCTCCTCTCTCTCTCTCCTCTCTCTCTCTCTCTCTCCCTCTCTCTCTCTCTCTCTCCTCCTCTCTCTCTCTCTCTCCTCTCTCCTCTCTCAAAACAGCTCTTCGTCTTCAGTTAACTGCGGGATACCCATATAATCAGTTCTTTTGACAATAGCAGTCAGTCACTAGTGCTGTTTCCACGTCATAATTATATATCATTATAATTTTTGTTTTGCGTTCCTTGATTACCCAGGCTCGTTTTTTTTATGCACACCCTTCATATTTAACATTCATGTCGTCATACACATTTCATGCGCATATATACATGTGCAGGCACACTGCCATGATCTGGAAGCCTCATGACGCTGTCACCATCTTCACTGTAACTTACTGAATAATGTGGGTGGTTTATTTAGTCGCACCTCTAGCTCGCCCCTCTCCTTTTCGGCATGCATTAGGCCTACATACGTGTACGTAGGTGGGTCTCCCACATAGCCCTACTACTTACTGCACAGAGCAGCTTCGCTAGACGCGACGTCACACATGTCTCTATTTTTTATGGGAAAAAAAAGATTGGCTGTGAGAGGCATAGCGGGGGTAGGAAGGATCAACTTTCTTCGGGGCCAAAACACCCACCCCCTTTACTTATTTTAGCATTTGAATAGTTTCCTGTGGACAAAACGTATCCTGGTTTTAGTGTGTGTGTGTGTGTTTGTGTGTGTGTGTGTGTCTGTGTGTGTGTGTCTGTGTGTGTGTGTGTGTGTGTGTGTGTGTGTGCTGTCACTTTGTATGTGTGTATGTGAGTGTGACTGTGTGTGTTTGTATGTGTGACTGTGTGTATGTGACTATGTGTTTGTGACTGTGTGTGTGTGTGTGTGTCACTCTGTGTGTGTGTCACTCTGTGTGTGTGTGTGTGTGTGTGAGAGAGAGAGAGAGAGAGAGAGAGAGAGAGAGAGAGAGAGAGAG
>CM060328.1:5306220-5323720 GCA_030674155.1 Stramonita haemastoma | reverse complement strand
TCTCCCCCCCCCTCTCTCTCTCTCTTCCCCCCCTCTCTCTCTCTCTTCCCCCCCCTCTCACTCTCTTTCTTCCCCCCCTCTCTCTCTCTCTCTCCCCTCTCCCTCTCTCTCTCCCCCCTCTCTCTCTCTCTCTCTCTCTTCCCCCCCTCTCTCCCTCCCTCTCTCTCTCCCTCCCTCCCTCTCTCTCTCCTCCCTCCCTCCCTCCCTCCCTCCCTCCCTCCCCCCCCCTTCTCACCCTTTCTTTTCACCCTACTTCCTTCTAGTGTTGCTGAGTGTTGCCGGGTTGTTTACTACATGTGTGCAACCAACAAAAGAGCTCTGCCCTATCATGTAGGTGGAGGGGCGTCATCACATACACTACTACTAGTACTAGCCCAGGACATGCTCGACAGCTTTTTATTTATGTTTATTTTACCACCCCCATGCTTTTTGTGTGTGCTTCTGGGTCTCATGGCTCAGTGCATCTTTAATGGTGTTGGACCAGATACTGAGATAGCATTAAAATAGGAGCCCCAAAATGGTGGATTGTTAGTGAAAGCAGTAAAAGAAAACTCTGTTAGTAGTCCTATCTTCTCTCTTTTGGCAGAATGCTCCAAGTGAATGGTTTCTGTTCAGATACACATGAATAGCTTATTTATGTATGGCAGTAAGTCTGTGTTGGGCTGGTACACGGAAGCTGTGTTTATAAATCTCAGTCATGGGGAAAGAAGAAAAGTGAAGTGAAGGCAAGAGTGATCATCAAGGCTGTGCTGAATGTGTGGAAGACTTGGCTTAGTTATTGTTGTCACCTGAGTGTGATCAAATTATGATAGAAAGACTTGTCTTCTGTTAGGTACTTACTCTGTTTGGGGCTGTCCTGGTGTAGTTTCTCTGTGTGTTAGTTAATGTGGGACAGTAATTTCACTTCTTACCGAATCTTGATTGACATAACAATTAACTTTGATTATGTGTTATAGTTATGAATGATATCACTCGTTTATTATTGCTCTGTATTCTTTCTTTCACATCTTTCATGGCTCTCTGCTCAGTCTGATAGTCTCTGAGGTTGTTTTATGTTTTATTTATTATTTTTGTTTTGGTTTTTTTTTTGGGGGGGGTGTTTTTTGTGGGGTTTTTTTGGGGGGGTAGGTTTTTTGTTATAGTTGAAGGATGGTTTTTGTTTGGGTTTTTTGGTTGTTGCTGCTGCTGCTGTTTTGTTTATTTTTTGTCCGGGATAACAATTTTCTGATATCTGTTTTGGTTTTTATGATTCAGTGGTTGGGTTTCTTTCCCCTCCTATATTGATTTGAAAGACTTATATGCAACTCTTACGATATCTAAAATGTACTAAAGAAGTAACATTTAACAGTTCAATAGTTCTAAACAAATCAGTTTTATTATGGTAAATTGATCTTCTGTAGTATTGCATACATGTATGCATGATAATTTTGTAACATCCTATAATTAGTATAAATAATGATATCAATTATCATGGAACATAAGGTTAGCTAAGCCAAGTGATAAACAAATTTCTACATGATAATCAGCATGAACCAGTTTCTGCACATGACATGCCGCTGCGATGCAAATAGCCACAGCGAGTGAGTGCAGGCCTTGGGGGGATTATGCAAGCGTAATTATGCGCTGTAAGTAACATGATTAATGAATGCAGCTACACTACAGGGACTAATCCACCCAGTGAAAATTGCAGCCATTATTTCCAGACGGTGGATCAGCCTGCCGTGACATGGCCTGCTGCCAACAGCAACAGACATTCTGGGGGCGCAATTTCGCTTTTTCTTTATCCCTCCCTTTTCTTTTCTTAGTACTGCATCATGTGCAGTTTTGAGCTACGGTGTTTTTTTTAAGGAGTTCCTGTACTACTAGTCTTTACATTACTGGAATTCTTGAGTTATTTTGAGCCTTGCCCTTACTTAGTCTTTGAATAAACATGCAACTGTTAATTCTTTGGGGTATTTCGTGTGTTCCTTCCTAAGAGCAGTAAGGATTAATCATATTGGTCATGGGTTTTTGTTTGTTGTGTTCTTCAAGTCTTTAGCATGAAGTTATCTTCCTTATTTCTTACTATGAGTTTTGTTCTGTTCTTAATCTATTTATCATGAAGTTGTAATTATGATTAAATCAAGCTTTATCTTCATTATTTCTTACTAATAGTTATTTATAAGGAGACCAGGCACACAAAATCATTTATTACAGATAGTAAAACACACTACATGATTACTCAGTAGATCTTTGAAAATGATACTTTGCAAAATGACATTCACCTTTTTTTTTTTTTTTTTTTTGAATCTATGATTTCACAACCTAGGTATGGAGAGGAAAGGTATGAGGAAGAAAGGGGTGGGCACACCACATACCACATACCAGCACAAAAGCGGAGGAGATAGGCGGGTAGCTATTGTCGATCCAGGGTGGCGGAACAATAGGCAATAGCAGTGAAGGTCAGATAAATTGGGGAACTTGGGACCAACAGACAGGTAAGGTGGGGTGGGGCTGGTGACCGCTTGTGTGGGCAGAGGCTTAGCTCTCGTGGCATGTCAACATTGACAAACAAACCCACCTCCAGAAATAGACCGGCTTTGCTGTGGGCTCTTTTATTGTCCGGTTTCTGATGTCTATCCTTCTGGCCTGGTATACCATACCTGTTATATATCATGTGTGTGTGTGTGTGTGTGTAACGGGGGGTGTTGGGTTTGTTCGCTCTCTCGCTCTCACTCTGTCAGTGGACTAGGTAGTTTTGATGACTTGTGATCTCGGATCTGTGAGAGACCTGACACTCGAGTTAGTAGTGTGATATATAACATTTCTGATATCTTTTGCTAGTTACGCTTGTGAGTATTGTTACAGGCACTTCTTTTTTGTTTTTCTTGGGTTTTTTTGTTTGGAGTTTTTTGTTGGGTATTTTGTTTGTTTTGTTTTATTTGGGGGGTCCCCTTTCTTCTGGTGTTTCAGAAAGTACACACGCACTCACTCAAAACTACAGGGAAGTTGTTTAGCCCTTGCCAATGCTAGGAGATATCTCAAGGTAGCCAGTATCCCTACCTTAACGTTTTTGTGTGGGGTTGTTTTTTTTACTTTTTGCTTCATGTTGTCTTGATTCATGTCACCTGGGGATTCAGTAACTGAGTAATGAGCGCAGTGTTAAGACTACACATTGTTTGGCCTGGGTTTGTGCAAAGTGGCTTTTTTCCTTTTTGGGGAGGAGGGGGTGTGTTGTTTTTTGGGGGGAGGGGGGTCTGGGGGGGAGGAGACATGGCATAATAGTTTGTAAACATTATAATTTATATGTTTACAAGTTGTTTTTGAAGGGACGAGGGCTGCTTTTGTTGCTATCAATGTATCAGTGTGTGCCATTGATATTTGTCGTAGTCTTGATTTGGGTTGGATGGTTCTTTTGGTTTTGTGTGTGTGGAGGGGTCACTTGCTCACTTCTGGCTGAGCACTTGTTAAATTCAGACTTTGTGTTGTGTATTTTGCTTCTGTTATCTCAAAGCCCTTTTTCCTAGTTTGAATTTTTTTTTAAAATTGCTATGTTTTTCTTGTTTTCAGGGTACTAACACAGCCACCAAGCTGCTCTTTTCACCGCTAGTCCCCCCCCAAACGTCACCCTGCCTCCCACGGCCACCACCCCCAGCTCGGAGCCCCAGCCCCAGACGTCCAGCGCGGGGCAGGGCAGCAGCATGACAGGGGGAGTGTACCCGGGCCTGGGGGACACCACCCCGGAGAAGGAGAAGCCGCCCTTACCCACCTACGCCAACACCACCAGCATGAGCAGCGAGCCCCCCACCGGCAACTGGCAGAGAGCCAAGGTGAGTGAGTGGTGCTGCTGCTGCTGTGGTGAGGATTGTTGTTGTACTTGTAGGTTGTGTTTTACTAGTTTTATTATAAATACTAGTCCAAGAGGTAGTAGGCATCCATCAGTCTCGGAAGACTATGGAGTTGCGCTCTGGTCTTTAGAGCGCAAAGCCTGGGTAAGTAAGTATGGAGGGCAAGCTGTTACCCATGCAGCAGACCCCATTGGAATGATCCATTGGAAAGGCAATGGCCGATATGAATGGTTCCAGTGCTGTCGCGAAACCATTCCAAGTCCAAGAGGAGGTATCCGATTTGAGGACTGCCCTTTACTTACTTAGCATGTAACTGCCACACACTGAAGAAATAGACACTGGATGGTGCGTGTTGCAGGGTGTGTTAGCGTGTAACCGCCACATGATGGAGAAAGAAGTATGAATGAATATTCTTCCAAAATGTCAGATGTGGATGGTATGTTAATATGAATGAACATTCTACCATAATATCAGATGTGGATGGTGTGTTAATATGAATGAATATTCTTCCATAATATCAGACGTGGATGATGTGTTAAAATGAATGAATATTCTTCCATAATATCAGGCGTGGATGGTGTGTTAATAGGAATGAACATTCTTCCATAATATCACATATGGATAGTGTGTGTTGCAGAGTGTGTTGGTCTCATGAGGGAGAAATAAATATTCATATAAACAAATATTCTTCCATAATATGGATGGTGTGTTAATATAAACAAATATATTTCCATAATGTGGATGGTGTGTTATTATGAATGAACACTCCTCCATAATGGGGATGGTGTGTGTTGCAGGGTGTGCTGGCCTGTAACCGCCACATGCTGGAGAACCAGCTGGCCTGTGACATCACCTTTGTAGCAGGCCCCAGTCAGGAGAGGGTGGGGGCACACCGCTATGTGCTGCAGTCTCGCTCAGGCGTCCTGTACGCCATGCTGGATGGACCAGGGGCCGAGCGGTCACAGATCGACCTTCCTGACACACAGCCCAAGGTCTTGTGGCAGCTCCTCAGGTGTGTGTGTGTATGTGTGTGTCTGTGTGTGTGTGTGTGTGTCTGTGTGTGTGCGTGTGTGTGTGTGCGTGTGTGCACGCATGCACGCGCGTGAGTGTAAGCACGCGCACGTGTGTGTATGTGTGTGTGTGTGTGTGTATGTGTGTCTTCCTTCTTTTTGAAGAGAAGGGTGTCAGCTGTATTACACATTCATTTATTTATTTTATTTTATACCACTTTATGTTCACAGCAAGTTCCTCTGTGTGAAATTCGAACTGCTCTCTCTTCCTGGGGAGAGCACGTTGCCACAAGAGCAGCGTCTACCCATTATTTTTTTCTTTCTTTTTCCTGTCTGCAACTCTGTTTCCCTATCAGTGGCTTTTTTCTACATATTTTTGCCAGAGACAACCCTTTTGTTGCTGTGGGTTCTTTAACGTGTGCTAAATAATGATTTGTAACACACGCGATTTCGGTTTACCATCCCATCCAAAACACTAGCACCCAGACCACTACTCATGGTCTAATGGATGGGGGAAAACTTTTGGGCCTAAACAGGATTTGAACCACCGCACACCCCCACTCGCACACCCCCACTCGGACTTTTCTTTACTTTCTAGACAGGCGCGTTACCTCTAGACCACCGATCCACTTTATGCTTTGGAGCATCTACTATGCCACACTGAATGTTGGCAGCACTTTAAAATTATGGGGACAGTAAAAAAAAAAAAAAAAAAAAAAGATTGTGCATTTCATGGCTGTGCTTAGAAATCTTTGCAGCTGTCAAGTCTGCTGATACTTTGATAAGTGGAATTTGGATAAAGACTGTTTTTGTTTAAAGGTCTTATGCTGTGTCATTAGTAGCCTGGCTGTGAAATGCTGCGTACGTTAGGGTAAGAAGTAGTAGGCAGTAGAGTTAGGGTCAGTTCAGCCAACACAAACCCTTATGTTTGCATTCGGTTTCTTTAGTCAGGATTGGATGACAAAATAGTTTGTTAATGATCAATTTACCCTAGTTCTAATCTCTCAGTTTCTTAACCTTTGACCACAACAGCAACAGTCATGTTCCTTGATATGCCATCTGATATCTCTTAAAAAGCTGGGGGGGGGGAGGAGGTGGGAGGGTACCGCTTTTCCAAGGAACAGACATTAACATAGTAAATTAGTTTTCTTTGTTTTTGTTTGTTTTTGTGCTTTTCTTTAGATCGATGGATTAATGAAAAAAAGCAAATTGATGCTTATTCCATGTACCATCTGGAAATAAAAATTTCATTTCATTTGGGGGGGGGGGAGGTTGGGGGGTAACGCTTTTCCAAGGAACAGACATTAACATAGTAAAACAGTTTTCTTTGTTTTTGTTTGTTTTTGTTCTTTTTCTTTAAATAGATGGCTTGATGAAAAAAAGCAAATCGATGCTTATTCAACGTACCATCTGGAAATAAAAATTTGGTTTGATTTGATAAAGCATAAACCTAATTTTAAAACATTCTTTTTTCTTTTTACCCTGACAGATACATATACTACGAGGAACTCTACCCAGACTCAGACACAGTGTTCCAGCTGCTGGCCCTGGCCGACAAGTACGACATCACCACCGCCATCGACATCTGCCTGCGCTTCCTGCACGGCTGCATCACAGTGCACACGGCCTGCGATGTGCTGGAGACGGCCCACCAGCACGACGACCAAGACCTGGACAAAGAGGTCATGACCTTCATCCGCAAACATGGCGACGAGGTCATCCAGACCGAGGGCATGGACCGACTGTGTCGGGAGAGCCTCAATCGGGTCAGTGATTTTTTTTTTTTTTTTTCAAACTTCAAAAACACTTTATTATTATGTCATAGAGAAATTCAAGCAGGGTATAAGCCGTACATTAATTAAAAAGGTTAAACATTTTTTTTTTAAAGTGCCACAACACAGTCGCCAAAGATCAGAAAGCAACCATCAACAATAAAAGCACCTAGAAATCAGCAATGCATCAGCTAAGTCATTGACTCACTCAGACAAAATTGCAAACACACATTTTTCTTGTCTGCCACTATAGTCTTTTTTTGTGTGTGTCTTCAGTTGCATTTGTCTTCTCTATCACTAATGATAGGTAATGGTAAGGTAAAGGTGTCCCATAACCTAGGTGGTCGTAGGGGAGTGAGGCATCAGAGACCTCAGCTTCTCTAGGGGCCAGCATATTGAGGGCGGCGCCCATCTCTTCTCCCTCGCTGCTTTACCTTCCCTGACCCTAAAGAGGGCAGGTACCCATAGGGGACTGTACTGAAGCCAAGGCATGCAAAGGGTCACCCATCCAACTGGTAACTAGTAAGACAGAGGTGTAATCAATTTTAAGGAGGTAAGAATTGATAGAAGAAACTGACATTCCTTGGCCACTGAAACCCATCAGTGTTGTCAGATACTATCACTGCCTCAAGTCAAGGGAGGTAATCATACAGAGTTGTCAGTTTCACTGAACAAATGAATTTGGTGGGACAGGGTTGAACATGATAGATGGAGGTTTGCTTGTTTTGGGTTGTTGGGTTGTGTTTTAGTCTAAAGCCTTTCTGCTGAAAAGTGTAGACAGTTAGTTTTGATATGTGACAGTTTTGATATGTGACAGTTTTGATATGTACAGTTTCGATATGCGATAGTTTTGATAAGGAACAGTTTTGATATATGACAAGTTTTGACATGTAACAAGTTTTGACATGTGACAGTTCTGATATGTGACAGTTTTGACATGTAACAGTTTTGACATGTAACAGTTTTGACATGTAACAGTTTTGACATGTAACAGTTTTGACATTTGACAGTTTTGATACATGACAATTTTGACATGTGACTCTGTGTGTGTGCAGTTTTGATATGTGACGCTTTTGATATGCAACACTTTCGACACGTGACTCTCTCTGTGCATGCAGGTGTTGACCCTGGAAGGCCTGGAAGTCAGCCCCGTTGTACGACAAGAGGTGACGGACCGCTGGGCCCGGCGGCAGTGCGAGGACAAGAAGCAAGAACCCACCGAGGACAACAAGCGCGAGTCTCTGGGCGACGTCATCTACGTGAAGCGCGATGAGAAACACTCCCACCGCTTCATCCTCGACTCCGTCACAGACCGCCAGCTGTCGGGAGAGGACGAGCAAGACGGCCCCCCTCCCCCACCCCTGTACCCCGACCTGGGCGGGGAAGGAGGGGGGGAAGAGGACATCGCGGACGATGTGTCGGTCTCCTCCATGTCTTCAGCCGGCTCCCGCAGAAGCCTGAGGTCTCAGCTGTCCAGGCAGACCTCGGCCGCCACCACCTGGTCAGAGCTGAGCAACGTCACACGCTTCAGGGAGGTGCACGGCAGCGTGGAGAACGACGGCACTGCCGACGCCGTCACCTTCACCGTCGACAGCAACATCTACCTGTACGGCTTCGGCATCTACGGCAGCAAGAAGCAGGGCGAGGCGGCGTTCAAGGTGGACACGGTGGTGACGCGCAAGAAACGCGACATCCTGATGGAGTCCATCGCCATCAAAGGGGCGGGCGTCATCATCCCCGTCATGTTCGAGAAGCCCATCAAGGTGCAGAAGGGCAAGCCCTACACGCTGGAGATCTACGTCCAGGGACCCCCCTCCCACTGCGGCTCGGACGGTGTCACCTCCATCACGGACGGGACCACCAACTTCAAGTTCTCCAAGGCCACTGCGGTGAAGGGTAACCGCACTTCTGAGCAAGCCGGGCAGATCCCACGTCTGTATTTCCTCCCGTACTGAGTAGGTTTGTGTGTTGTGCCCAGCATGCGTAGTCACAGCTGCCAGTTTCTTTCCCCCACTTTCAGCTCCTCTCTGTAGCTAGTTATCCCAGCCCAGCCCAGCCCAGCCCAGATGTGGCCAGCTGGTGCTATTTCCTCACTGAGCAGGTTTGTGTCATGCCCAGCATGCACAGCGCTCAGCTGCCAGTCCCCCCCCCCCCCACTTTCAGCTCCTCTCAGTAGCTAGTTATCCCAGCCCAGTTCATCCCAGATGCGGCCAGCAGGTGCTATTTATAGCAGGATTTGACCCCACGTGGACTGGGTGAAAGGAAGGAGTGTGCTAAATTTAGCAGTCTTTGACTACGCCTTACTGAGGGATGTTGGATTTTTGCGCTGTGGAGTGTGAGTGGATCCTATGGGTCAGTACGTTAGTGACGTGGACTTCGGTGGGCAGTGCATGTTTTTGATGATTTGCATCGGGCGGTACTTATTTTGATGGATTATGATTATGTAAACGGCCAATACTTATTTTCATGGGTTTTCAGAGGCAGGATTTTTTTTTTATAGGGTTTGTAGTTATTGTGATGAGTTTCTGCTGAGCAGGACACATTCTGATAGGAGGGTAGTGGTCAGGTTTAGTTTGAAAGGTTTCAATAGGTAGTATTTATTTGATCAGTTGTAATGGACAGCATTTATTTGAGGAGATTTTACTGAAGTGGGCAATCACTATTGATAGGTTTCAGAGGGCAGAATTTTTTTATGTGGGCTGCAGTGAGGGGTGTTTGTTTCGATGGTCAGTACTTGCTTTGACACGCTTGTGATGCAGTTTTTTGAAGTAGAATGGATGGGTAAGACTTATTGTTGCTGGCCAAGCTGTCATTTTTCTGACTGAAAATATGTGTCATTCAGGTGCCTGAACATTCAGGTGCCTAACTTTTTTTGTGTTTTGACTTTGATGCCTGTAGTTTTCCTTTTCCCATCAAGATTTAAGAAATATTTATCAAATAGAAAAGGCTGAATGATGGTATACCTGTTTGTCACTGACCAGTGACACGCAGATGTGCAAGTGCCTGGAGAATTGTTCAAATGCAGTGATGCTTTTAAGCAAATAGTATGGCATAAATTCATTCAGCTTTGTTGAAAGTGGAACTGATTTTGTTCTAGAAAAAAACTTAACTTCTGCCATGCCTTTCGTTCATGCCCCTAACTCCTCTATCCAGTCTTTTACTTTCTATCACACTTTGTCCGTAAACTTTGTCACAAATTGCGTATGAAAATTTTGATGTAATCGTCATGCCGCAAAAGCGTTTATTTGTTGAACATGGATTGTCTGGCAACTGGATTTACAGCGGAAGAAAAAAAAATTGTTTCTCATTTTTATTGGATCTTTTGGTGACAGAATGTGTAGATCGGTGTCACGATTGTCACCACAGATTGTAATTTATTTATTTGCTCTGAATCGCAGTTTTATGAGAGTGTTTGAATTGTCCAGCCTTTGCTGGTTTTTTTCCTTCCTTTTTTTATTAAAATCTTTATTGCTTTTCTTTTATCATCATGAGTATTCGCCATGATAATCTTGGTTATTCATTTCCTACTTTTTGTTTGAAAATTGAGCAGCCCTGATGGTCTGTTCTCTGTGTTTTCTGCTGTCATTATTGCACAGTTGTACAGCAAAGCAAATTGTTCAATGCTTCGGGGTTTGGGTTTTTTTTTAAAAAAGAAGCAGTCAAAAAAAGTGGACTACAAAGTCGTCGCTTTGTATGTTCTGTTTAAAAATTACTACTACTTTTTGTCAGTTGATTGTGAGTGGTGATATATTGATGACAATCAGGGAATAATGAGTAGAAGTGGTTTGTGTCTGAAAGGGTGAAAATAATTGTGAAAATATAATTTCAGGAAGCATTTTGCATGGAAACTGAAAACTAGCATTACTGGGGGAACTTGACCCAAATCGAATCAGTCTGGCTTTGGCTTAGGGTTGAACATTGTGTGGGTGTGAAATTGAAAAAGTTCTGGAGGCTGATTGGGTTTTTCAGTGTGTGTGTGTGTGTGTGTGTGTGTGTGTGTGTGTGTGTGTGTGTGTGTGTGTGTGTGTGTGTGTGAAGGATTGCTTACATGTACGCATGTGTTATTGTGCAAATTTCTCTTCTCATAGACAGGTGGTTGATCAGTAATACACTGGACCAGGAAGCAAGGGGTTCAGAGTTCAGTTTTTCCAAAGCAGGGTTATTTCGCCATCCTTTGGATCATAGGTGATGGTCTGAGTCCTAGTCTTTCAGAGATGATAAATCTAGGCATTGTGTGCTTCATGCAGTTAATACTTGTAAAAGAGCCCACAGCAACAAGAGAAGTACCCCTGCTAAAACTGTATGAGAAGAAAATGCTCATGAGTCGTAAAGAAAACAAAACTATGCACTGACCAAAAAAAATTTTTTTTATTAGCGATGTACAAAAAAATAAATCTGAAATGATATATCTGGGTCACTCTTCTGAAACCTGTACAATTTTGTTACATGGTTTGGGAAAAATCAAAATCTGCATTTGATGCTGTTTTCAGTTGTTTTTAAGAGATTTATGATTGCTTGATCAGGTAAAATCAAAAGTAAATTGATTACTCTCTGAGAACTTTAAAAAAAACAATACTTTATCCAATGAGTTGAAAACGTTCGCGCGTAACAGATGACACCATAAGAAGGAAATATTTTTTATTTTATATGCAGAAAAAGATTTCATTTTAACATGGCAGAACCAATCAGCGCATAGTCTCATCTAGAAGGGGAGAGAAAATGATGTTATGCATTGGATTCCTTAATATTCTTCCGCTAAACAGCCTCAGGGATTGAATTTGAGAAAATATAATCCTTTTGTCGTCTCGGTTGTAACGCGATTTTTGAGACACCACTGACATAATTTTTGTTGGAGTGCTTATTGTATAAAAACTTTCCGACTTACAAGTCTGTTAAACATCCATAATTCATAAGAATAAGTTTTATTTTGAGAACAAATGGAAAGTAGGCTGCTCACACTTGATAAGACTAGAAGTTTCATTGCACAAGGCAGGTCATGAATGCGACACTGCGGTTACGCGCGAACATTTTTTTTTTTTTAATTTAAAAAGTCGTGTGTTAGAATCCAAATAAGGTATAAAATGCAATATAATTGTTTGCATGTTTGGTCATCTTTAGTTTTCAGTGCAGCTGTTCTATCTAATTGGTACCTGAAGTTAGAATTTTAGCAAATGCAAACCACTCCTACGGCAATGTAACAAAATTGAGATTGTAAATGGTGGATTTTTCAAGAAACAAATCAGTTTATGGATGTAATTCCTAGTTGTAGCACATAGTTCTTGATTGTGCTGATAGTTGTACCACTTTAGATTAAATATGTCAAGTTACACACCCCAAAACAAATTAGAACAATTTTTATTTGGCTATGAATATGACACCCCTCTCCTGCATAGGTTTCAGAAGAGTGACCCATCTATGGCAATGCACTTTCCCAGAGAGCGAAGCCTGAAATTTATGCATTAGGTTCTGATGGGGCTGTTGTTATTATAATAGTTTCTTAATGTTACCAACAATTATTACTGAAACATGAAGAAACTGTATGAAGTAAATGTTTCTGCAAATACGTTGTAATTACAAAAGTAGTCTTAAACTTCCATTTTCTTGAAAAAAGATGTGTGCGGTATGATTCTCTCATTTATGGACATGGTTGAAATTCTGAGTCCACAGTGACATTGGTGTCGTATCACATGTCAGTTTTTCTGCATCCATTTTTGTCCATGTTCATTCTCACTTCACACACTTCATGAATGGAGCGTTTGTTCATTGGCAAACCCAATCCCTCTTGCCTTGTCGACAAAAATCAGTCATGTTCTCTTCGCTTGCAGTCACTGGCTTGTGTGTTTTTCTCATGAAGTTGATGGGACAGGGGATGGGGGGTGGGAGTGAGGAGGGGGGCCCTGTTCCCATTGTGATACGTGCCATGGATTTATAAGGAAGGTGCTTTGGGTGTGTTGTCCAGAATATGTATCACCATAATCATGCATGCTGCCGTGTAGCGCTGAACATTCAAAGTCAGATTTGGTACCTGGGAAGTTGTGGATTATTCGAGGCATTGCCGCGCAAAGAAAGGAATTTTGTATAATTATAAGCAAATGCTGCATGCTGTGGGAGAATAAAGTTTGGAAATGGTGTAGTTGTGGACTTCTATAAAAGTTGTCTGTGCTTGGAGTTGAACACCTTGTATATATAATGAGTATAAAAAGTAACATATTTTTTTTGTTTTTCTTCAATATATATATTTTTTGTTTGTGGTCCATTATGAATTGAACAGTAAAAGGAAAGAGATGCATTCCATTTTGTGAAGTTTCGATTTTGGTCATTTGCAAAATGCGTGTTTTCATCGATTTCCTTATACTAGGCAGGAAGTGTATCATTGGCACATATCTGTGTTTTTGCACAAACTTTTGAAAATGAGGCACTGAAGAAATTGTGTGAACCGGTTTACTTTAAAGATACTGTTTGTGTTTTGACAGTGTGAAAACTGGTGAAAACTATGGCCAGTGTTCACTGTGAAAACTGGTGAAAACTATAATTTTATGACAATTGTTTACACAAAGATGGTTGGAAGATATGATATTTGTGCAAGTGATGCGACTTGAGAGCGATGGTTGTGTAGTTTGTACAGTGCTGTTTTATCGGTCAGTTTGTAATAGCATGCAACGAAGTGTTACCAGTGTAGTCACATCATTTTTGTCCACCACTGTCCAAGTGTTTGAAGAAGAAAGAAAGCTAGGCGGCAAAATGTTGCATAGTTCAGCTTTCACAAGTTAAAGAACAGCATGTATGAATTCCTTGATATCCGAATATTCTGCTGGATTTTGGGACAGTGCTTCTCTGCTTCTTGTTCCCTCAAATTCTCCAGTAAAAAAAAAAAAAAAAAAAAATTTTTTTAAATGCGTCTCTTCTTTGTACTTGACAATATTGTGTATTGTGGTGGAGGGTTATGGTGGTAACTTTTTTGCAATTGTTTTTTTATATAATTATTGATGTACATACTGTTCAATTCCCCAACCATCGTTAGATAACAATCATGTATGTATGTGGTGTACACACACACACTTACTGAGTTAGGCGCACTTGTGCCTGCTGCAGTGTGTGATTTTTATCTGGTGTATTTCATTTTTTGATTTTTTGCATTCTTTCTTTATTTTCTTTAATATTTTGTGAGATGGGAGTGTATGGATTTCTTTCTGGAGAGGGCATTTTGGTAGAACACGTCATTTGCCTGGGGTCAGTGGGTGTTGTTGATGTTAGACATCAGTGTGTCCTGTGTACACACAACAGTGTATCTTGCGTGCATGCACACACAGCTGTGAACAGTGCATCCTGTGTGCATGCACACACACAGCTGTGAACAGAGTATCCTGTGTGCATGCACACACACAGCTGTGAACAGAATATCCTGTGTGCATGCACACAGCTGTGAACAGTGTATCCTGTGTGCATGCAAACACACAGCTGTGAACAGAGTATCCTGTGTGCATGCAAACACACACAGCTGTGAACAAGAGTATCCTGTGTGCATGCACACAGCTGTGAACAAAAGTATCCTGTGTACATGCACACAACACAGCTGTGAACAGTGAATCCTGTGTGCATGCACACACAGCTGTGAACAGTGAATCCTGTGTGCATGCACAGAGCTCTGAGAGCAGTGTCACTGTAACTGCTCCCCCCCCCCCCACCCCCCTTTGGCATTCTCCAGTTTGCCCACTCTTCAGTCTGTATACATGTATTGAGCACTATGCACACTACTGATGGTAGTGGTGGTGGCTTTTTTCTTGTTTGTTTTCTATACATTTGTATCTGTTTTTGTTTTCTTTCTTTTTTTTTCTTTTTTGGTCTCTTTTTTTTTTTAATCTGTGTTGGTTTTGGTCTTTTCAACATGGTACTAGATTCAGTCGATACAAATTGTTAATGGTACTTCTGAATAAACCAGTAAAAATTAGTAAAGAGCGTGTACTCAGTATTTTTGAAAAATGATAAAAATGCAGATTACTTGATAAAAGATTTTTTTATAATGTTCTCCACTCCCTGAAAGCGAACAGTTCATATTTGTTAATTCAGATTTTCTTTGGTTTTCTTTTGTTTGTTTTCTTTTTTCTCCAAAAGTGGTTTGTGCATTTCTGCTGCCAAAACCATGCTTCCTCCAAAAAAAAACAAAAAAAAAGATGCTTCTTACATATTTCCTCTGAAAAAATGATCTCTTGATGTTTACTACGAAATTTGTCAAATGCTTCTACAGTTGTATGGTTTGATGTCTTTGGTTATGGTTTAGTCTGTGATGAAGGAACTGCTTTAGCAAGCTGCTGAACATATTGTTCAGGGTTATGTAGTAATGTATCCATTTATTTTTGTTTAGTGTAATCCATGTCTTTATTTTTTTTTAATTATTATTTGAACAAATATCAGAAATATATTATGTTTACTTGAAGAGTCACAATGTGAGAGCTAGACACAATAGTTGATAAAAATTATTCAACCTTTTTTTTTAAATTTATTTATTAAAAAAAAAAAATGTTTTACCTTGAGTTTCTCTCGCTTTTGCTTATCTCTTCAAATTAAAAAAAAAAAAAACTTAGCAAAAATTGTGGTTGTTATTTCTGTCAGTAACTAAAGTAGCAAAAAAAAAAAAAAAGAACAGTTAACATTCCAGTAACAATTGTATAGATCTATGTAAACTGTTGATTGTCTCCTTGCTGACACGGGCTTTCAAGTGTTTTTTTGTGTACTGACATCTGAACTAAAAAGATTAAAACGAAATAAAATTCACAATTATGATGAAGACGATTTGTTGTGGAAGTGATGGAATGCGAGAGTGTGTCAATGCCTGTGATGTGATGTGAGGTGTTGTGATGTGATGTGATGTGACGTGATGTGAGGTGAACACCCATTTCTTTCCTGACCATCTTACTGTTTTTTCTTGCTGTGTTTCTGTTCCTCCCAGTTTGCCACTACCTCTATACAGAGAATTAGATCTGACTCACTGTAAAATGTTGTGTTAAGATTGCCTTCAGCCATGACAAGCTCTTAACAGAACAACCAGCACTCTCCTTTAAAGGAGAAAAAGCCTCTGAAGTCAGAATATGGCTGCCTATATGGCAAGGTACTTGAAAACAGTCCTACACACAGACTTCTCATTCAGTGTGCTATTTCAATATCACAGTGATTCCCAGGTGGGATGAGTGAGTCAGAGGGCACATTCTGGGTGACCTCCAGAGTGTTAAGCTAGGGAACAACAACAACAGCAACTGTGAAGTGAACATGCAGGAATGGAAAATTTGTTTGTTTCACTCTGAACACAACGCTCTGAATTCAATTTCGGACATTTTAGTTATTTATTTATTTTATGTATTTTATCATTCTATATCAAGGATAATGGGATAAGCACTCTTGTGCTTTTTTTTTACATCCAGTCCCCGTGTGTATGCAGTTTTGTAAATGTCATCTGTTCCCACCGGCACACGATGGCCTACTCTTACGAAAAGTGGAACAGGATTTAACATGTGCGCAGACTTGCGTGCGTTCACACGGGGCCTCGGTTTATAGTCTCATCCAAGGACTTTGGGGAAGAGTGGAGTCAGCACTGCTGACAGTGCTGTTAACTCCAGGACAGGTTCAGGAAGTTATGTCTAGCTGCACTAGTCATAGTATCAATGCAGCCGCCACATGAAACATCTGCAAACAGCAAATCCGCTATAGCGGACAGCCGTCCAAAACTGTTGCTTGACACTGATCCGCTATAGCAGACGGCCGTCCTCTGAGAGTATAAATTTATAAATTCATACTCAAACTGATATAAAACGCTGAAAAACGTGTTCAAGCCAAGGGAAGTTACTCGTGTTGGGGAATTACTCGTGTAAATAAGTTATTTCCCTTTAATTGGGGACAGGTTAGCTCAGTGGTCAGTGCACTCGCTTTCCCCATTTTTTTTTTTTAAATTCTGTTATTTCGAGGATAATGAAATAAACACTCTTTTTTTGCATCCAGTCCCTATTTGTCCTTTGGATGAGGCTACAAACCGAGGTCCCGTGTGCGAACGCACGCAGAACATCTTGCGCACACGTTAAAACCCGTTCCGCTTTTCGGAAGAGTAAGCCATTGTGTACCGGTGGGAATAAATGACAAAATTACAAAACTGCATACACACGGGGAATGGATGTAAATAAGCACATGAGTGCTTATTCCATTATCCTCGAAATAAAAGAGTATAAGAACCTATGGTTAGGCAGCATCCAGCGTGGTTACCAAGTGGATGGGTGACCATTTGCGCACCTTGGCTTCAGTACAGTCCCCCAGTTCACCCAGCTGTAAATGGGTGCCTACCCTCTTTTAGAGACAGGGAAGGTAAAGCAGCGAGGGAGAGAAGATGGGCGCCGTCCTCAATATGCTGGCCCCTAGAGAAGCTGAGGTCTGATGCCTCGCTTCCCTACGACCACATAGGTTATGGGACACCTTTACCTTTTTTTTTCAACCTATTCTATGCATCTTCTAGCCACAGCAGGGCCGTTTCTGACTTCTTCATTTGACTTCTTTGTAACTGCTGGAGAAGTCAGATTGGCAGCACAATGAAATTATCATACAGCAAGCTGATTACGACTCGGCCCATCCCTAAGGACGAAGAAGTTCTTTAACGTGATGTGTAGGCCTACACAGTCAGCGTGTGGGACTCAAGTTTGTTAGTTGTTGCGTCATGCTTGGAAAGACCTGCACCCATGCCACAACTTAAAAGTAGACGTAGATTTTTTTTTTAATCGTAGAAAAACTGGCATCTATTTTCTGTACTTTCTAAACCGGTGGGTTCTCTCTGCGAAAACCATAACCTACCTGATTGATTAAATCTTTACACTTGTTAAGGACACTTCATCTGTTAAAGACACCATTCTGTTGT
>CM060328.1:5283720-5301220 GCA_030674155.1 Stramonita haemastoma | reverse complement strand
AAGCTTCATACGACATGAATAATGACCACCACATTGTAGCATACAGGTTTGATATGGTTCGTCTTTTTCGTACACCATACAGCACTAGCATTAACATTAAACAATAACCATGTAGACACAATTCTTCAAAATATGTTTTGGTCAAAAACATATATTATATGACTTTTACATGCACATATATCTTATATTTTCTCGTATATTATGCTTCTTATACAGATCCTGTTTAATATAAACAATACAAAAAGATAGGCAATGAAAAAAACAACAATTTGATTTCAGTACCAAAGATAACATATACTGAAAATTGTGATTATGCATTGAAAATTAATTCTAACTACACTGTCTTGGTCCTATGGGCGTGTGAAGGTAGACAACTGTGTGTCTGTTCAGAGAACGCTGAGCTCCCTTGGTAAGAACTGAAGTTCAAAAGGCCACGGAAGATAGACTTCTGTTGCATATGTGGCATTGAAAATCCACGTTAGTTTTCTTATGTACAGTTTTGCTGGACTGCTACGAATGTAAGGCAGAGAGTGATCACACAGTCAGTCAGTGAGTAAGGTAGTCCTCGGTTCCTAGATAAGCAGTCATTAGAATACACACAGTACACTGTCCTTAAGCAGTCATTAGAATACACACAGTACACTGTCCTTAAGCAGTCATTAGAATACACACAGTACACTGTCCTTAAGCAGTCATTAGAATACACACAGTACACTGTCCTTAAGCAGTCATTAGAATACACACAGTACACTGTCCTTAAGCAGTCATTAGAATACACACAGTACACTGTCCTTAAGCAGTCATTAGAATACACACAGTACACTGTCCTTAAGCAGTCATTAGAATACACACAGTACACTGTCCTTAAGCAGTCATTAGAATACACACAGTACACTGTCCTTAAATGAAGTCTTTACAATACAGACATTACAATGTCCTTAAATGAAGTCATTACAGTTCACGGTCCTTAAATGAAGTCATCACAGTACACGGTCCTTAAATGAAGTCATTACAGTACATGGTCCTTAAATGAAGTCATCACAGTACATGGTCCTTAAATGAAGTCATTACAGTGCATGGTCCTTAAATGAAGTCATTACAGTACACGGTCCTTAAATGAAGTCATTACAGTACACGGTCCTTGAATAAGTCATTACAATGCAAACAGTACACTGTCCTTAAATGAAGTCATTATAATACACACAGTACACTGTCCTTAAATGAACAGTCCTTACAATACAGACAATACACAGTCCTTAAATGAACAGTCATTACAATACAGAAGTACACTGTCCTAAAATGAAGTCATTACAACACAGATGGTGTACAGTCCCTTAATGAATTGTCATAGCAACATGCATCATGAAAGATGCAAATATTCAATTTCAACGTGATCAAGAATAGGAAAATATACCCCTTCTCTTATATTTGCAACACTAAGGCAAAAAACCAAACAAACAAGCAAACAAACAAACAAGCCAACAAACAATCAAAGGAACAAATCTTTTTTCCTCTGCGCCGGTAAGTGCTGGATTCCTCCTGCAAATTGGACACTCTTGGTCTTGAACAAATTTCCCCAAACCTGTTAAGGACAAATAAGTGATAAAGTCATCAGAATCAGGACATGCCTGTATATCTATACCCGTGAACATACAGACGCACACTCACAAAAGTCGTCCATTCTTGGTGTTCATTGCAGTAGCATGTTTGCGTGTTTGACAATCCAAATCTTGGTCAGTTTTACAAACAAAACAAAACATCACACCACGACCATCTCATCGTCTTATTTGTTTGATTCATTATCCAAAATCTTAGATCACTCACAGCATTCATTCACTATCAAACGACTTCTCCTTGAAGAAACTGTTTCTGTTTGGAGAAATGATCACAGTATTTAAGCTGAGAATTCTTTCATAACACAAAGGAATATTTTGCCAAAACGGTGATCTTCTTTAGAACCACAACAGAGGACAACCCCCCCCCCCTCCCCTCCCCAAGCAAACAAACTCCCACCACAAAAGAAGCAAAAATTTGTCATGATCATCACCTCCCTAACAAAACAAAACACTTTTTTTCTAGTTTGTGGTTCATAACTTTAAAAACATAAAAAGTTTTCTAGTTTGTGTTTCTTTCTTTCTTTCCTCTCTGAGTATAAAGAAAATTTTGTGGGCTGTTGAAAAAAAAAACCTGACAGAAGGCTGATTTAGACACCTGTCTTTAACTTCTTTTGGGAATAGCTGCTGTTTTTCAAAAATCATGTGATGTAGGACCATGCACAGGACTGAGGATTGTCAGAATTGAGCACTGGACACACCCGCCTTCCTATCAAATATGAAGAATAAAAAATATATATATCATAACAGAAAAGGAATGGAAAAGAGAAAGACACATTGACTGAGCAAAAAAGTGGAAGAATGGGCAAGGACACTGATAGAGAGATTGAGCGGGAACACCTACAGAACATTAACAGCTAGCACAGCAGAGTAAGGCCCCTTGACAGGTGAGTGTTCCTCTTTTCAGGTTGATTCATCTTTCAATAGCGTAGGTGTGCCAGTGGATATGCGCGTGCGTTCATCCACACACACACATACACACGCACACACACACACACACATACACACACACACACACACACACACACATATATATATATATATATATATATATATATATATATATATATATATATATATATATATAAACACACACGCACATCCGTCTAATATCACAATTTTGTGAAAAGACTTTAAATGAAATCGCACACACACAACACACACACACACACACACACACACACACACACACACACACACACACACTGAGTACTAAGAAGTCACATTTACACTCCTATACAGTCATGTCTTAGAAATTGCCAACAATGAGCAAAGGTACCACCCCCGTTACTATCACCACTGAATCCACAAGACCATCAGCACAGGCCAGTCAAAAAAAAAAAAAACAACAACCCAAAACTCAAACCACATCACAAATGAATATCACGTTTGTCTTATCAACTATGATCAGTGTTATTCCCAAACTCCATCACAGAATTGCTCATCTCTTTCCCTCCATTCATTTCATCCCGTACAGTGACCCGGAAATCATCCCTGACCCTGAACTTCCGGTGCCGGGGTCACTGCTGGACTCGTTACCGAAGTGGATGGCGATGCCCACGAAAATGCCGACGAAAACACAGAAAAGGATGACGCAGACAGCAGTTTTTATCAGGCGTTCTCTCAGTGACGTGGGTTCTTTCCAATCACAGTCGTCCTCCATTTCCTTCATCCGCTTTCGTCGTCTGCTCGAGTAGCTGTCCTGAACAACAGAATGAATGAATAGATGAATGAGTGAATGGATGAATGAATGAATGAATGAATGAATGAATGAATGAATGAATGGTTGAACAAATGAATGAATGAATGAATGAATGAATGAATGAATGAATGAATGGTTGAACAAATGAATGAATGAATGAATGAATGAATGAATGAATGAATGAATGGTTGAACAAATGAATGAATGAATGAATGAATGAATGAACGATATCCAGTTTAACGTCTATTCACATTTAGTGATTTTAGACATGGTGAAAAAATCTAACAAGAAAGAGTAGACAGGAAACTGAAAATGTCAGTTAACAGGCTGAATAAAAACTAACTTTATAAATGAATGGGACGCCGCTATAGCTTTCGGCTATGGCGTTGTGCCCTTGGAAAAGGCACTTTACGGCTATTTTCTCACCCCACCCAGGTGTAAAAGGGGTACCAACCTTGTGTTGGGGGTTAACCCTGCGATAGACTGGCATCCTATCCAGGGGGGAGTCTATGACTCTCAGTCGCTTAACGCCACAGAAACCGGGATAAGCACCGGCCTGATGAGCCTTAGGCTCGGGACAGACTTTAACTTTAACTTATAAATGAATGAAGGAATGAATCAATCAATCAATAAATTAATGAATCAATGAATCAATTGTATGATTGAGATGAGTGACTGTGCAAGGTACAAGAATGAAACTTATGAGCTGCATAGAAGTACACATAGCAAAAATAATGGAAACGTATGTTAATAGGAAAAATACAGTGATAATTATGAAGGTACCGGCAGTGATTCAAACTAGCTCTCTCAGTTACCCCAAGTTCACATGCTCTATAGACTAACCACTAGGCTATTCCGTCCCTACAACTTCTGACTTCAGAACCAGTCCAGTGTGCGAATGTACACACATCTTGCCAACGTTAAAACTGTTCCGCTTTTCGGAAGAGTAGGCCATTGTGTGTGGGTGAAAACGGATGGCAAAATTTATAAAACTGCATACACACAGGGACTGGATTTAAAAAAAAGCACCTGAGTGCCTATTCCATTATCATCGAAATAAAAAAAATTAAAGATAATTAAAATTAAAAAAGATCAGACGCCAATGGATAGTTCCTAAGCCGTGAGCTTTTTGTGATGAAAGCTGTCTGATTTTCACACAACAAAAATGTTATGACTTTGAATACACACACTACATACAAATACTGCTAAAAAAAAAATCAAACCAAACCAAACCAAAAAAAAACCCAGCGATATATAAGACAGTACAAAAACAATGCAAAAACACACACTTGCCAACACCACAAACCCATACCCTAAACCAACACACATACATTCCAAGTTTACAATCTATAAAAAAAATAAAACCTCTCACCTCCTCAAAGTCTTCTTCATAAGGAACGATCATCTCAAACGAAGGGTCTGCCGTGGTCCCTCCTATATGAATCACGCTCAGCCCAGCTTTTTCAACTGGGCATTACGATCCCCACTGACCCCGCCACAACCACCACCACCCCCACCCCCAACCTGGCCCGTCCTCTTCCCCCCCTCCTCCTCCCCCCTCCCTCCCTCCCTCTCCTCCTCCTCTTCCTCCAACTCAGCTTCCAAATCTTCAATACTGCAATGTTTCCCGCTTTTACTGTTGCGCGAGCTTTGTCGAGAGTTGTTCCTGGAGCTAGACCCTGAACCGGGCTTAGAGGAGGTGAACCCCGAATCCTTGAAGGACTTCTTGGGCAGGCAGCACGGGAGGTCTTCCATGTAGGAGACGTCGTCCAGGGGAAAGTTGAGGTCTTCCCGGAGTTCTCCCGTGTCGGGGACGATAAGGTCGGAGGTGTGGCGAGGGGTGATGAAGGCGGGGGGGTGCTCGCTGTTTAGAGAGCGGGAGGGGGAGGTGTGGGTGGTGATGACGTCATCGAAGGGGAGGTGGAGGGAGTGGAGCTGCCTCAGGTAGTGGCTGTGCGCCTCTGCCAGGTAATGCTGCACGTGGCTCTGACGGTTCAATTCCTCCGTCTGCACAAACAAGACAGACACAGACAGATATAGGATATGTTTTGGAATGAAACAGCAGATGAATTGGCAAAACAAGGTGCGAAGAGAAATACAACAGAAAGTACATTAAAATTTGATTTTCATGAAATTAAATCACTGTTAGAGAAGCATATGCATAAATTCTATCTACGAAAAAATTCAGAACTGGAGTCTTGTCCAAGACACATTTCAAATATAATATATAAGCTGCGTTTAAACTTGTGGAAAACCAAGTATTCCCAGAATGTGGTATGTGCTTGTTCTCTCTTTATCTTGTGAACCCATTCTTTGTGATTGCCCTATCTTGACATCATTTTACAAAAAGTCTGGTATCATAGATCTGAAAAGGGAATCTGTGGGTTTACTCACTCGTAGACCAGAAATTGTTGATATTGCTAGAGTTATTTCTAGATCTGGTATTTAATATTCTGTCATAGGTTTTCTTTTAAATTTAATTGTTTTAATTGTTGGGCTTGTTTTAGCTACTTTTAATTCTTGTTTAAGTCTAATATCACCTATAGTGAACAGACTTTAAATGAAAAACAAACAAGATATAGGATGTTAAATGCTTGTTCAGTCCTACTTTAATTCAATTCAATTCAAACATTTTCATTATCTCAAAAACAGATACATTCATGTGGGTTATACGTTACAAGCCGTACATAAAAAGTAAATAGAAAAAGAGGAATAGTCGGGCGGCAGTCACGTGTCTGTACAGACAGACAGACAGACAGAGAGACAGACAAACACAGACAGACAGATACAGGATGTTAAATGCTTGTACCGTCCTACTTTAGTCAGGCGGCAGTCTCACAGCCCATGTACTGTGTGTCATTCCAGACCATCAGGGAGAAGTCGTTCGGATAAGACAATATAAACCGAGGCTCCGTGTGCGAACCCACGCAAAAGAATTTGCGCACAGGTTAAAAACCCGTTCCGCCTTTCGCAAGAGCAGGCCACTATGTGCCGGTAGGAGCAGATGAAACAAAATATAAAAAACAGCGTGCACACAGGTATCGTGTTTAGACACCATCCCTGAGGAAAAATCAGGGAGTTGGAGTCCTCAGGGCGGCTAGGGGCTGTATATGGCAACGTTCTGGTGGCTCCTGCGACAGCACTGGAAACATGCGTATTGGCGACTGCCTTTCCAATGGATCATTCCAGTGACGTGGATGGGTGGGTCTGCTGCATGGGTAACAGCTTGCCCTCCATACTTACTTACACAGGCTTTTCACTCTAGAGCTTAGAGCCCAACTCCATAGTCTTCCGAGACTGAAGGATGCCTACTAATTAAAAAGAATAGAGCTCCTGACTTTACTAATGATTCCACTGCTGAGCACTATCTTTATAGCTGTATTTGCTTACAGTAATAACTACACGTCTTCAAACTCTGAGCGTGCATCGTTCTTCCTTCATCTGTACATTACAGGAATATCTGAATATGAAACGACGGGGAGAAAGAACAGATAGATGTGTGTGTGTGTGTGTGTGTGTGTGTGTGTGTGTGTGTGTGGTGTGTGTGTGTGTGTGTGTGTGTGTGTGTGTGTGTGTTTGTCTGTCTGTCTGTCTGTCTGTCTGTCTGTCTGTATTTGTGTGAGAGAGAGAGAGAGAGAGAGAGAGAGAGAGAGAGAGAGAGAGAGAGAGAGAGAGAGAGAGAGAGAGAGAGAGAGAGAGTGTGCGTGCGTGTGTGCGTGCGTGCGAGCGTGCGCGCGCGGGTGTGTGTGTGTGCGTGCGCGCGCACGTGTGTGTGTTCTAGGAGGAAGGTGAGAAACAAAAAGATGATGATAGAGCCGGAAGAAGAGGAGAGGGATATGTGCATAGTCTTTTTACAGGACAAAGGAAATAATGACGTGATAATGATGTCAAAGGGATGACGTCAACAGATGTATCGGCCACATTCTAAGTCAAAACAGTACAGACAGCAGAGAGAAATGGTTGTGAACTATTTTAATGGGTTCAGCAGGAAATCATGTCAAATCTAGTGTTAACAACAGCAAAAAAGTGCATTACCCTTTGTTGTCAATGCTTCTTATAGCTAGCCCATGCACCAGAGCACACACACACACACACACACACACACACACACACACACACACACACACTTATCACAAAGCCTTCGCGACTGCTGACACGAGTCGTCTGGCACCCCCAATGCAAGCGTGACAATCTGTGTGAATATCAGCAAACTGCGCAGGAATGATCTCCCTGCCTATGACGCAGCGTCCACAAGGAAAAACCAGATCTTAAAAATAAAATGGCTGGCATTCTACGCACGGACAAAAGTAGTCACTGGAAGGTCTATCTATCTATCTATCTATCTATCTATCTATCTATCTATCTATCTATCTATCTATCTATTCATTTATCTATCTATCTATCTATCTATCTATCTATCTATCTATCTTTCTATCTTTCTGTCTGTCTGTCTGTCTGTCTGTCTATCTATCTATCTATCTATCTATCTATCTATCTATCTATCTATCTACCTATCTATCTATCCCTTAGTCTGGCGACCGTGGGGGCACCCCTTAAGACTTGACAACCAGTTCCCTCCATTCCTCTCTCTGTTCATACATACATACATACATACATACATACATACATACATACATACATACATACATACATACATACATACATACATACATACATACATACATACATACATACATACCAACAATAAAAAGCAGGGATGAAGGGAAGGAAGTGGGGGAAGGGGGGATTGATTTAGAAGCACACCGCTGTTTTCATGATCAGACTGGGGGCGGTAGGCCTGTAGCTCAGTGGTTAAAGTGCTGACCTTGAGATTTAAGTCTCCATTGACGTCTGTTCGAGGGGATTCTTCCCCTGGCGTTAACATTAGCACCGACTCCATTCTCCCAAAGCCATTTGAACTAGACTGTGAACTGAGGTCGAATGTGCAAAAGGGTGTTTTTTTTGGTTTTGTTTTTGTTTTTTAAATCCTTTGCATACATTAAAGCACGCTTAGGGGACGGGATAGCTCAGTGGTCAGAGCACTCGCTTTCTCCAAGCCAAGGTAAAGCAGCATCGAACGTGGTTACCAATTGGATGGGTGACCGTTTGCGCGCCTTGGCTTCAGTACAGTCCCCCCAGTTCACCCAGCTGTAAATGGGTACCTGCCCTCTTTAGGGTCAGGGAAGGTAAAGCAGCGAAGGAGAGAAGATGGGCGCCGCCCTCAATATGCTGGACCCTGGAGAAGCTGAGGTCTCGCTCCCCTACGACCACATTGGTTATGGGACATTTTTACCTTTTTTACCTATACATTTAACCCATTCCGCTTTTCGGAAGAGTAGGCCATTACGCCCTGGTAGGAATGGATGACACTCTCATTTTTAAAGCATGCACTTTGGTGTCGTGTTTAAACATCATACTTGATGTCGGAATGGGGTTATCTTAAAGGTGGGATGGGCTGCATACAGAAAAATCCGCCATTGGTGTAGCCTACCTCAGACCTTTAGCCCAGAAACAACCAGAAAAACGACAAGACAGCAGTTTAGCATTCTTGATTATAAAGCACCATCACGCTTTCTCCTTTTGTTTTGTTTTATTTTTTATTTCTTCGTTTTCATTTCCTTTCTTGTTTGTTTGGGTTTTAAAAATGTTTTCCTTTGTTTTGTTTTCCTTATTTAATTTTCTTAGTGCCTGATTTAATTTCATAACTGTAAAACAGACCAGGCGATAAAAGGTGTGTGGCTATGTTATGTTTTTTTTCCCCTTTAAACATGTGCGGTGTGTTACATGTTGCTGTAATGCTGTGTGGTGTGGATCAATAGCTGACCTTCTTCTCTTCTTCTCTCCTCTCCTCTCTCTCTCTCTTCTCTCTCTCTCTCTCCCTCTCTTCTCCCCCTCTCTCTCTCTCTCTCTCCTCTCTCTCTCTCTCTCTCTCTCTCCTCTCTCTCTCTCTCTCTCTCTCCTCTCTCTCTCTCTCTCTCTCTCTCTCTCTCTCTCTCTCTCTCTCCATCTCCTCTCTCTCCATCTCTCCTCTCTCATCTCTCTCTCTCTCATCTCTCTCTCTCCTCTCTCTCTCTCTCTCTCTCTCTCTCTCTCTCTCTCTCTCTCTCCTCCCCCCCTCTCTCTCTCCCCCCTCTCTCTCTCTCCCTCCCCCTCCCTCTATCTCTCTCTCACTCACTCTCTCTCCTTCCCTCCCTCTCTCCCTCTCTCTCTCTCTCTTCCTCTTTCTCTCCCTCTCCCCCATCTCTCCCCCCCCTCTCTCTCTCCCCCCCTCTCTCTCTCTCCATCCCTTTCCCTCCCTCCCTCCCTCCCTCTCTCTCTCTCTCTCTTTCCCTCCCTCTCTCCCCCCCTCTCTCTCTTTCTTACACACACACACACACATACACACACACACACAAACAACACACACACACACAGACACACACACTTACACACAGACACACACACTTACACACACACACACACACACACACACACACACACACACACACACACACACACACACACACACACACACACACACACACAGCAATGGCTGACACTGCATCAGTGCTCCCCTGTGTGTCGGACACACACAGAAAAAAATCGATGCCACTGCTGCCGGACTGTGGGAATGATGATGCTCCCCATCTAAATAGCACTGTATGCTCTTCGTTTGTTTGTTTTTTGTAACTATTGTTCTATTGTTGTTGTGGTTTTTTTTCTCCCTTTTTTTAATATTGTCTGGCTGGCTGGCTGTTTGTCTTTGCAGTTAAGTTGTTCTTTGTCTGTGACTCTGTGTGTGTGTGTGTGTGTGTGTGTGTGTGTGTGTGTGTGTGTGTGTGTGTGTGTGTGTGTGTGTGTCTGTGTCTGTGTCTGTGTCTGTGTCTGTGTGTGTCTGTCTGTCTGTCTCTGTCTGTCTGTCTGCCTGCCTGCCTGTCTGACTGCTTGTCTGTCTGTCTGTCTGTCTGTCTGTCTGTCTGTCTTCTCTCTCTCTCTCTCTCTCTCTCTCTCTCTCTCTCTCTCTCTCTCTCCTCTCTCTCTCTCTCTCTCTTTCTCTGCTAAATGGGCACAGTCGCTTGAACTACATGGCTCTTTATCTTCATACAACACATTTTATGTTGGCTACTTACTAGACAGGAGCGTCAGAACCTCTCTTAAAAAATTATGACTTGTTCTACACATTTCTGAATTCAAGTTTGAGGAAATCTTAAATTACAAAAGTTGTGGGTGTAAATATAGCTAATGATCTCCCCTGGTTAAAGCATATTGAAAGTCTGTCTGGATATATTGCATCAACATTGCATCAGTTTTGAAAGAGAAAACACACTTTGTTAATGTGGCTGTTGTTTTTGTTATTGTTGTTGTTTTTGCGTTTCCCAGCTTAACACTCAGGGGGTCACCCAGAATGTGCACTCTGACTCACTCATCCATCCCACCTGGGAATCACTGTGAGATTGAAGCAGTTGCACACTGAATGAGAAGTTTGCGTGTATGACTGTTTTCAAGTGCCTCGACATACAGGCAGACATACTCCGACTTCAGAGGATTTTTTCTCTTTTAAAAAAAAGAGTGCAGGTTGTTGTTATGTTAAGAGCCTCCCATACAAAATTTCACACTAAAACAACAGTGTAGTGTAGGCCTTGGCACTTAGCTGGGATCAATAACTGACACAGCTTTTGGCCTGGGCCAAAACACACTTTTTTAGACCTACAAACAAGAAAAGCATTCTATTCTACAACTGTTCAATTTAATATTGATTACGCTAATACGCACTGGGATTTGGCAAACAAAATTGCGCTGAAACCATTCAGTAATGTTCATAAAAGAGCCCCAAAAATGACAATTAGGCTAACAATTTATTCTCACTAGCACACTCTGATCGCTAACAGAGAATTATGCTTTTTCTGGAAACAAAACTGTCATCCATAGAATACTTCACGACAGTGCTCCTCTTTCTCTTGGGAACATGTTTCCTCTTGATAACTATCGACATTCACATCAACTAGACATTCCTTTCACCATGACTATTCTGTACAAATCTAGTCTCAAGTGTTCTGGAGGCATGGTTGCGAAAATTAATGATATTGAAGAGTTTATAAAAAGGAGGGGGGGGGACTTTAAACGATCTTTTTTCTTTTAAAGTTGGCTTGATTGCTAATGCTTTTTAAAAAAATTGATCTCTCTTCAGCCAAAGGTTTATTGAGAACATCATTCTCTGTCTGTCTGTCTGTCTGTCTGTCTGTTAGAAGGCTGTTCATGGTCAGTCTGACAGATAAAAGAACAAATCAAAGCACATGACACGAACTAGGTACAACCAGAAAAATTCAAACATTTACAGATTTAAAAAGAAATCAAAATATGCCGGCCCTGCGCTAAGAAACCAAAACACAGACTTGATGAAAACTGTCCTTCAAGGCAAGACTGAGAGAAAAAGAAAGAAAAAAAAGGACAGACAACCAGCATCTCTCACTGGCAACATCACCGAATCCTGTGGCATGAGAATCCATGAAGTCAGCAGGGCCAGTGAAGACCGGAGCACATGGAGAAGGAGGAGGAGGATGTCGGTGTCATTGGGTGCAGTGGGTTACGCTGTACTCAGAAGCCTAATGCCGACACTTCGGACGGGTGAGACTGTTGGATGTTTCGTTGTTTTTATGGTGGTGTTTTTTTTTTTCAAGAGTTCTATACTGTGTTTGTTGAGTTACTCTGTAGATTATTTTGCGGGTTGATTCCCTATATTGTTGATATGAGTTCTGTACTATGTTGTTGCAGTTGTTCTGTAGATTGCTATGCTAGTTGATCAATTGCTTTCTCTCTATAAGATCTGTACTGTGTGGGTTAATTCACTGCTTTGTTCATGAGTTTTGTACTGTGCTTTTTGTTGAAGTTGTGCAGTAGTGTACTTTTTGGGTTTGTTCATTGTTTTGTTCATAAAATTATTAGCTCTGTACATTGTTGTTGCAGTTGTTCTCAAGTGCACAGTATGTGTTGATTCACTGCGTTGTTCATAATCATAAGTTCTGTACTGTATTTCTTGAAGATGTTTTGTGGATTACTGGGAAGGTAAATGCACTACTTTGATCATATGAGTTCTTCTCTATATTGTTGCTGTTAATCTATAGGGAACTGAGTGGGTTAATTCACTGTTTGTGCAGTGCTTTTGCATTTTGCTCTGTAGGGAATTGAATGGGTTAATTCACTGTTTGTTCAGCTCTTTTGCACTTGCTCTGTATGTAGTGTACTGTGTGGCTTGGTTCACAAATTTGTTCTTACGTTCTATATTGTGTTTCTTCTAGTTGATTGACTGCAAAGGTTCATGTGCACTTAGTTTTGCGGCAGTGTTTTCATTAGCGAAGTATGTGAGATGATTCCCCGCTTTGTTTATATCAACACTGCTCTGTGTTTGTTTTCCTTGTTACTTTGTCCTTTCTCCTTTCACCCTGCCATTCTATTCAGCCTGGAGGCCACAGCACAAAACCAATATTGATCGCTGCCAAAGACCTGCTGGCCAACGCAGCATCAGCAACAAAAGCAGCAGCAGCAGCAGCAGCAGCAGCAGCAGCAGCAGCAGTAGTAGTAGTAGTAGTAGTAGTAGTAGTAGTAGTAGTAGTAGTAGTAGTAGTAGAAGGGGAAGTAGCAGCAGCAGCAGCAGCAGCAGCAGCAGCAGCAGCAGCAGTAGTAGTAGTAGTAGTAGTAGTAGTAGTAGCAGCAGCAGCAGCAGCAGCAGCAGCAGCAGCAGCAGCAGCAGCAGCAGCAGCAGTAACAGCAGCAGCAGCAGCAGTAGTAGTAGTAGTAGTAGTAGTAGTAGTAGTAGTAGTAGTAGTAGTAGTAGTAGTAGTAGTAGTAGTAGTAGTAGTAGTAGAAGGGGAAGTAGCAGCAGCAGCAGCAGCAGCAGCAGCAGCAGCAGTAGTAGTAGTAGTAGTAGTAGCAGCAGCAGCAGCAGCAGCAGCAGCAGCAGCAGCAGCAGCAGCAGCAGCAGCAGCAGCAGCAGTAGTAGTAGCAGCAGCAGCAGCAGCAGCAGCAGCAGCAGCAGTAGTAGTAGTAGTAGTAGTAGTAGTAGTAGTAGTAGTAGTAGTAATAGTAGTAGTAGTAGTAGTAGTAGTAGTAGTAGTAGTAGTAGTAGTAGTAGTAGTAGTAGTAGTAGTAGTAGTTTCTTTTTTTTTTCTTTTGCTGTTATTGTCATCTTCATCGTCGTTGTCTTTATTAAAAAGAACTAGTTACGTAGCCTGACTCTTTCGATCTTTCAAGCCTCGATTCAATACATCTTTCGTATGCATCCTACCCCCCCCCCCCCCCACACACCCCACACACACACACACAACCACCACTACCACTCCCTTGCCCACTCTACCCCCTCTCTTCCCTGTTCCCATCTCACCCCCACACCCCTCACCCCCATTTCTCTGCCCTAGCCTGTGCACCCTGACAGCATTGTTCATATTCTTGTGGCCACGCCCCAAACAAGCAACTCCCTTATGTTTCCCGGTTTTGCGCAATCCGCGACCTGAGGAAGAAAAGCACTGAGCAACCCTTGGCCTTTGGAGGACAATCAGTGAAGGAATAGGGTGGACTCTGTGTGTGTGTTTGGGGGAAGTGTGTGTGTGTGTGTGTGTGTGTGTGTGTGTGTGTGTGTGTGTGTGTGTGTGTGTGTGTGTGTGTGTGTGTGTGTGTGTGTGTGTGTAGGGGGGGGGGGTGTTGTGTGTGTGTGTGTGTGTGTGTGTGTTGTGTGTGTGTGTGTGTGTGTGTAGTGTGTGTAGTGTGTGTAGTGTGTGTGTGTGTGTGTGTGTGTGTGTGTGTGTGTGTGTGTGTGTGTGTGTGTGTGTGTGTGTGTGTGTGCGCTTCAATCTTTGGGAAACATTGCTGATGTTCTCTGCTTCTCTCTGTATGTCTTCATGTAATTTCAGTGATGATACTCTCTTCTGCTCTAGCTCTCTCTGTGTATGTCTTCATGTAAAGTACACAGTGGTGATGCTCTCTTCTACTCTCTCCATTACTTTTTTTTTTAATCTTTTATTTTAAGGATAATGGAATAAGCACTCTTGGGTGTGTGTGTTTTTTTTTTACATCCAGCCCCCGTGTTTGTGTGTGAGAGAGAAACAGAGAGAGACAGAGAGAAAGAGAGAGAGCATGCAGACAGGTAGGCAGGCAGGCAGGGAGGCAGACAAACAGACAGACAGAGACACAGAGACAGACAGAAAGACAGACAGACAGACATAGAAACAGAGAGACAGAGACAGATAGAGAGACAGAGAGAGACAGAGACGGAGAGTCAGCAGACAGACAGACAGACAGACAAGCATTCAGTCCCACAATCAGTCTGTCACTTCACTCACCCGCAGCAGAAGGGAGTCACCGGGCAACGCACCGGGAACACCCTGCCGGGAGGTCTGCAGAAGGGCTGACGTCACTTCGTTCTGCTTCAGGAGTCCGTCAGACCCGATGACGTCAATGACGTCAGTTTGGCCAACAGCGTGTTGGAGAACTTGGGGCATCCACAGCGTTTACATATACTTTGTAACATCTCTTCATCTCCTGCTTTTATCCCTCTGTCTTCCCAAACCTACTTTCCTGTCTTCTGTGCTCGTTTTGAAGTCTTCGTGAACATCCACGCGTTTATCACTATTCCCCTCAACACCCTTCTCTGTAAAAACATGTTTGTTACTTTCGTTTTCGTCAAAGTTTTTATCCCACAAACCAGTTTCACTTTCTTTACTTTCACTATCAGGATGAAGCTGTTTCGAATCATCCACTCGGCTACTTTCAGTGTGTGCGTGGTGGTTAGGGCACTGTTTGGTTTGACAGTGTCCAGACCTTTCAGGTTCAAGTCTTCTCCTAGTTTGTACAGCAGGAGACAGTTGTTGTTGTTCTCAAAATCCAGCATGCAGGTCTCGCTGTGTTTGTGCAAGGTGAGAGCATCGTTGTGGAGATGCTGAAGATCAGGATGGTTGATGCCTGTCTCCTCTCTCGTGCCGTCTTCTTGGTTTTGGCTGTCAGGGAGTGGGGTCATGGAATCGCCTATGTCCTTTTCTGGGGATGGAGTTGAGAATCGTTGGTTCCGTGACTGTCTTTGAGTGTTTCAGAATCGTTGATTCCGTAACTGTCTTGATGTTTCAGAATCCTTGATTCGTGACTGTCTTGAGTGTTTCAGAATCCTTGATTCCGTGACTGTCTTTGAGCTTTCAGAATCACTAATTCATATTGTCTTTGAGCTTATCAGAATCATGGACTCCACAATTTTCTTTGAGCTTTTCAGAGTTTTTTCCAGGGAACAGTTCTGCAGTGTCTTTAGGAATGGAACCCGCCATTCCTTCAACCGGAGCTTGTGCGTGATCGTGAGTGTGACACGGGCACGTGCACAGCACGTGACCATCTTCCGGGGAAATAATCCCGTTGGGCTTGGCTCCGTTAGCACCTCCGTAGCCTGGATAGTGTGTGCCGTTTTTGCCTGAGGTAGTGCCCTGAGAGAGCTGTGACAGCGCCATCTCCAGCTGGGACAGAGCGCTCTCCACACTACCGCAGTCCGTGCCGCACAACTTCCCGTGCTGAGTAGTGCCCATGTGAGCGAGGTCACCGTACCCGTTTTTCCCTTCCTTCTCTCTGGAGTAAGCGTCCAGAGTCCCGTAGGAAACTGCCCTTGAGCAAGAATGGAGGCCAGGTTGGGATGGTTGTTTAACGTGACGAAATAAGCCTGGTACGCGGACGGATGAAGCGGGTGAGATTTTTCTCCGGGTCTGTTTTTCTGGTCGTGGCTCCTAGCAGAGGAGGATGACAAGTCTCCAGGAGGTTCCCCTTCCCCGAAAGATTCTAGAATGTTGATGCCGATGTCTGAATCTGTCTCGCTGTTGATGCCCAGGTCTTCGAAAGAGGCCAGGGCGTTCTGGCTCTCCGAGGACAGACTGGGCGTGCTTTCTAGAGGCTGCTTGGGACTCTTGTTCTCTGTGCAGTCTTCCCCGTCTTCTCGAAGCCCGGGCAGGGTCTTGTTTTCCAGGTTCCTGAAGGCACCCCACACCGGCTCTCTCCGGGCTATAGTGCGTTCCTGGAGAAAGGACCACGGGAGCTGTCCACCCCCATGATTCCTTTCACCCCCGGACACTTTTTTAACACATCCTCCTCCCCCACAGAACACCCCCCTCCTTCTGTAGAACTGCCCCCCTTCCCTTTGTTGTCCTCTCCACCCTGCCCGTATCCTGAAGATCCCGAGGGGGAAGCACAGCCGCCATCTTTCCCATCCCACGACGATGACGATTCGCTAGGGCTGTGAGCGCTACTAGGAGGTAAGAAAGAGCGTTGGCAGTTCCGCGGGAGACTTTCGTACACTTCGATCTGGATTTCGCCGATGGGCAGCGCGCTCTCCGACTGAGTGTCTCCCGACTGCCCGTCTCTGCTTCCCGGGTCGTTCTCCTGGTAGATAGGGTTGATCTTCACTCCGCGCAGCCGTCGCCCTGAGATGTTGCCGCCGTATAACGCCTGCAGACAGAACCAATGATTCATTGTCAGTTTAGGAAATGTGACGTTAAAGGTAAAAAGTGAAGGTAAAAAGGTAAAGGTGTCCCATCACCTGTGAAACGTTAAAAGGTAAGGTAAAGTAATGCCTGCACACACAACAGTAATTCATTGCCAGTTTAAGAAATGTGATGTTGTCGCCATATAATGCCTACACACAACAGCAATTCATTGTCAGTTTGAGAAATGTGATGTTACTACCGTAAACCCAAGTCTTATGTGCAAACCCTTTTAGAACATATTGCACGCACATGAAAAATAAATCCCATCCACTTTTTTTGAAAAGAGCAGGCCAGCTACGGCAGGTGGTAAGGATGGCACCAAGATACCCAGCATGCAACCTGAAATGTGAAGAGGGAAGGGCTCCGCCAGCGTCCGTTTGCCAAGGACACCATGTCTGAAGAAGTCAGCGTGGTGTCCTAAACACTTCTGAAGAAGTCGTATGTGTGTGTGTATGTGTGTGTGTGTGTGTGTACGTGTGTGTTCGTGCATGTGTGTGTGTGTGTTTGTGTGTGTTTGTGTGTGTGTGTGTGTGTGTGTGTGTGTGTGTGTGTGTGCGTGCGTGCGTGCGTGCGTGTGTGCGTGCGTGCGTGTGTGTGTGTGTCATCCTGAGCATAATATGAAGAAGAGGAGCTGTCTGCTGCTGTCTCCACTGCTATCATTTTGCTCTAATACTGTGATTTGGATAACAGTCACAACTCTC
>CM060328.1:5256220-5263720 GCA_030674155.1 Stramonita haemastoma | reverse complement strand
CCCATCCACCCCCCACCCCCACCCCCACCCCCCCACACACACACTTGTACCAACCTGCTGCACATCAGCCATCCTCAGCCAACAGCCACCACAACACCAGCAACTACAGCATCGCCACCACCACCACCACAACCACCACAACCACCACCACCATCACTTCCACTTCTTCAATATTCTCCACATGGTCGTCGTCTTATCTCCTACCACAACCATCCCACAACAGTTGTGCCCAACTCATCCCACACCCACTCTGTGAGGAAGCGCCAGCAGTCACTTTTCCCTCAGCACTATAGATCTAGCAAGCAAGTGTTGTTATTAAAAAAGATGGCCTAGCTGTACAACACAAGCCCTCTCTCTAGAGAAACAACACTCCTGACAAACTCTAGCAGCACATTGTCTGTCTGTCTGCCTTGATACGGTACGGGACAGACTGCTTTGTCAACTTGACTGTTGTCACCGCCCCCGACTTCGTTTTTGAATGGCGTTGTGTGTGTGTGTGTGTGTGTGTGTGTGTGGATGTGGATGTGTGTGTGTGTGAGTGTGTGGATGTGTGTGTGTGTGTGTGAGTGTGTGTGTGCCAGCCACACACAAAAATCCCTAGTAGCAAGATTGTGTCGTGGTTGCGCGAGGCGTTTGGTTCGCCATGGCAACGGATTGGTAGATTTTGTGTGCCATGGCTTTGCAAGCTTAATGTAACAGGCCCAGGTCGGTAGTGATGGGGGGTAGGGGGGGAGTGAGGGTGGGTGGGTGGGTGGGGGCAGGGAGGGGGTGTGGAGGGGTGGGGGAGGCAGAGGATGTGTGGAAGTTATGACGCGGTTCTTCTGTTCTGTCCGGCGCACTACGTAAGTGCTGGTCTTGGGGGATGGTTGGCGGTGAAGAGTGTTGGTATGACCTCCCCCTAGTAGGTTTGTTGGGGTTTTTGTTGTTGTGGTGGTGTGTTTTGTTTCGCGCGCGAGTGTTTTGAGGTCTTCTGTATGCCTCTGGAGAAAACAGAGATTTTTTTGCGTTTGAAGAGTTATGTCAGGGATATATCTATCTATCTAAACTATCTATCTATCTATCTATCTATCTATCGAGCAAGCGAGCGAGCAAGCGAGCGAGCGATCGACCTACTTACTTACCAATCTATCTCTATAGCCATCTAGCTATCTAGCTATCGAGCTAGCTGTCTAGCTAGCTGTACTGGAGTTAACATCAGTGCTGGAGTTAACTCCTGGAGTTAACATCAGTGCTGACTCCACTCTCCCCAAAAGTCCTTCGGATGAGACTTTAAACCGAGGCCCCGTGTGCGTACGCACGCAGAACATCTTGCGCACACGTTAAATCCTGTTCCGCTTTTCGTAAGAGTAGGCCATCGTGTGCCGGTGGGAACAGATGACAATATTTACAAAACTGCATACACACGGGGACCGGATGAAAAAAGCACATGATTGCTTATTCTGTTATCCTCGATATAAAAGAATAAATAAATAAATAAATACTGACCACAAATCTTACTGCTTTAGCATCCTGTTTGCCTTCTCACCAGATTGTGTGTAGACCTAGTTTAGTCAAGTGACTTAGTTTTGTGTATCCCTAAACTTAGTTTAGTGTATCCCTTGCGTCGATACAAGCGAGTACAGTCAAGTTGGTTTTATACCCAGTTTTAAACTGAATATAGTCGCACAGTTTTGATATGAGTTTTAAAATGTGACGCGGTGACAGCCCTGATGTGGCCTCTGCGGTCGGCGGGGCTCTAAGCAACATCATTGGATTGGATTGGACTTAGTTTAATCACGTGACCTAGTTTAGTGATATGACCTAGTGTGTGTGATGTGACCGGGTTCAACGATGTGACCTAGTTTAGTGATGTGACCTAGTGTAGGGATGTGAACTAGTTTAAGGATATGACGTAGTTTAATGATTTGACGCAGTGTGGCGATGTGACCTAGTGTGGCGATGTGATCTAGTGAGGCAATGTGACCCAGTTTAGTGATGTTCCATCCTATGCTTTGCTAGTGCTAAGAGCCCAGCAGCTGCGTAAGTCAAATGGCCCAAACAACATGCCGAGAAAAAGATGAAAAAGGTGTACATGCATAGCATTTTCAGCATAATTCAAAAGTGTAAGTCTAGAGCAGATAGTACCCCCGTGGGTTGCCAGGGGCCTATCACCATAAATGGTATCCATATCGTATGGAATTCGTACGCTTAGCATTCCCTCTTTTCTATCTCTCTTTGTTTTTTCCTTGCTCTTTTTCTTCCTGTCACCTCTTTTTTTTGGGTCTATTTTCTGCAATCTTGGTCACTCTCCTGCCATTTTTATTTAATCCAGGAAGATTTAGAATACAGCAATTCTTTCTCATGCTGAAGTCGGATGCGCTGGGCCTGACTTGTCAAGTGCTTAACTGCAGCACAACGCATTTTTGCTTATATGATAGACAAAAATAGCTGCTGTCTGAGCGTTTAAAGAAGAAGAAGACGAAGAAGAAGAAGAAGAAGAAGAAGAAGAAGAAGAAGAAGAAGAAGAAGAAGAAGAAGAAACTGCGAAGCATTGCGAAGAAGACGAATGCGAAGAAGAAGAATGCGAAGAATGCGAAGAAGAATGCGAAGAAGAAGAAGAAGAAGAAGAAGAAGAAGAAGAAGAAGAAGAAGAAGAAGAAGAAGAAGAGAAGAAGAAGAAGAAGTAGTAGTAGTAGTAGAAGGAAGAGGAGGAGGAGGAGGAGAAATATGATGTGTTGCTACAACTAGCCCCAAGATCAGTATGATCACAATTGTCACACTGTCACAATACAATGTCCCACTGTCATAATATCACACTGTCACAATACAATGTCACACTGTCACAATACAATGTCACTCTGTCACAATACAATGTCACTCTGTCACAATAGAATGTCACACTGTCACAATGTCACTCTGTCACAATACAATGTCACACTGTCATAATACAACGTTACACTGTCACAATACAATGTCACACTGTCACTCTGTCACAATACAATGTCACACTGTCACAATGTCACAATACGATGTCACATTGTCACAATACAATGTCACACTGTCACAATGTCACTCTGTCACAATACAATGTCACAATACAATGTCACACTGTCACAATTTTACTCTGTCACAATAAAATGTCATGCTGTCACAATACAAGTCACACTGTCACAATTCAATGTCTCACTCTCACAATACAATGCTACACTTTCACAATACATTGTCACAATACAGTGTCACACTGTCACAATACAATGTCTTACTGTCACAGTGCAATGTTACAATGTCACAATACAATGTCACACTGTCACAATACAATATCACACTGTCACAATACAATGTCACACTGTCACAATACAATGTCACACGGTTCCAAGGGAAAAAGCTCCAGCTGGCTTTACAGTACAGTACAGGCTGTTTACATACAGTACAGCTGTTTACAGTACACAGTCACTGTTACATACATCATCAGCTGTTTACATACACAGTCAGCTGTTTACAATACACCAGTCAGCTGTTTACATACAGTTCAGTACACCACAGTCAGTGTTTACAGTACACCAGTCAGCTGTTTACACTACACCAGTCAGCTGTTTACACTACAGTTGTTTACAGTACACCAGTCAGCTGTTTACAGTACACCAGTCAGCTGTTTACAGTACACCAGTCAGTTTACACTACACCAGTCAGCTGTTTACAGTACACAGTCACCTGTTTACAGTACAGTAGCTTTACAGTCAGCTGTTTACAGTACACCAGTCAGTGTTTACAGTACAGTTGTTTACAGTACACCAGTCTGTTTACAGTACAGTTGTTTACAGTACACCAGTCAGCTGTTTACGTACAGTCTGTTTACACAGTACACCAGTCAGGCGTTTACAGACACAGTACTGCTGTTACAGTACACCATCAGCTGTTACGTACAGTTGTTACACTACACATAAGGTCGTTTACTACACAGTCCGTTTCATACATCCAGTTACATGTTTGTCTCTCACTGGTCGACATTTGAAGGTGTAGTGTGTTCAACTCTCTGCTATCTTTATTTTCTCTCTCTGGGGGAGGTGTGCGTGTACGTGTGGTCATCTCTTGCTATCTTCTGCCTCGGTGTGTTGTGTGTGTGTGTGTGTGTGTGTGTGTGTGTGTGTGTGTGTGTGTGTGTGTGTGTGTGTGTGTGTGTGTGTGTGTGTGTGTGTGTGTGTGTGTGTGTGTGTGTGTGTTTTGTGTGTGTGTGTGTGTGTGTGTGTGTGTGTTGTTGTGTGTCCGTCTCTCTCTCTGTTCTTCTTCTAGTCTGTTTGTCTGTTCTCTGATGTCTGTCTGTCTGAATGTCTCTTCTTCTTCTCGTCTTGCTGTCTCTGTCTCTGCATGTCTGTCCGTCTTGTCTGTTCTGTCTGTCTGTCTGCATTTGTCTTCTGCTCTGCTCATGTGTGTGTGTCCTCTCTCTCTCGTCTCTTCTCTGCTCTCTCTTGTCCTCTCTCTCTCTCTCTCTCTCTCTCTCTCTCCTCCTTCTCTCTCTCCCCCTCTCTCTCCCCCTCTCTCTCCACTCCCCTCTCTCCAACCCCCCCCCCCCTTCTCTCTCTCTCTCTCTGGTGACCACGCCCTGCAATGCTCTGACTACACAAGGCTATGTCAGAGAGGAGACATCTAGCTAACCTAGCCTAGCAGCGCTGTGTGAGCGCTATTGCTAGCTAGGCCTGTGCCTTTACTTCTATTCTCTGTGCAGCACTAGGCCTCATATAAATGCAGGGCTGGGCAAAAGATAGCATGGCTTGCTGTGTAGTGTGTGTGGTGCCGTCACAGTGCTGAGTTCTGTGATAGGCTAGTGGTCGATGAATAGGGTTTGGATTCAGGCTGTCCTATTGTATGTACTGTACTACTGTACTGACTACTACTATACACACACACACACCACTTATTATTATCAACATCCCATGTGTTCATTGTTGCGCCTCCCTTTGTTTCCACGCTTTTTTTCGGTGGTGGTTGGAGGGGGGGGGGGGGTGTGTAGGTGTGGTGATGGAGGTGTGGTTGTAGGGATGTTGTATGTATGTCTGTATGATGTATGTATGTATGTTATTGTATTTTGCATTTATATGTATCATATTATAATGTATGTATTATGTATGTATTTAATTATGTACACATACATACAATATATATAAATATATATATGATAGGAATAGATAGACAGGATGATAGATAGATAGAGAAAAAAAATAGAAAGACGATAATAAGACAAATGAAGAAGACAACATACATCAACAACAACAGACAACACACAGACACACAGACAGACAGACAGACAACAGCACAGCAGACACAACATACAACACACAACACACAACACACAACACACAGACACACACAGACATAGACGGAGACAAAGACACAGACACAGACACAAAGACAGACACAAAGAAAGAAAAGAAAAAAAAGGAGACAAACTGTAGTGGACCTCACAAAACAAACAGACCTAATCTAGCCTAATCCTTGTCCTTTCCCCACTCACTCAACAAGAGTCAGGAACAAAAGCGACGTCGATTTTCTGCTAAGCTGTGGCTAAGCTGTGAATCCACAGCACAGACCTGGACAGTGAGGGCCGGAGCAAACTCACAGTGGACGACTGGATGCAGTCCATAGATCGCTGCCTTTTGGTCCAGTGTATTCAGTGCTGTGATGCTGCTGCTCTTCTGCTGCTGCTGCTGCTGCTGTGCTGATGCTGCTTCTGCTGCTGCTACTGTTGCTGTTGCGGGACTGTACTGCTGCTGCTGTTGCTTCTGCTGCTGTGCTGCTTCTGCTTGCTGTGTCTGTTGCTGTACTGCTGCTGCTGCTGCTGTTGCTGCTGCTGCTGCTTCTGCTTCTGCTGCTGCTGATGTTGCTGCTGCTGCTGCTGCTGCTGCTTCTGCTGCAGCTGCTGCTGCTGCTGCTGCTGCTTCTGCTGCTGCTGCTTCTGCTGCTGCTTCTGCTGCTTTTTCTGCTGCTGCTACTTTGCTGCTGCTGCTGCTTCTGTTTCTGTGTGCTGTTTAAATCAACCAGGCTCGTTGCTCTGGCGCTCATTTTTAATTCCATTTTATACCACTTTATGAGATGCTTCTGGAGACTCCTTGGCATCTCCTACAGAGACCACATAAGCAACAAAGACGTGCATAACATAATCCAGCAAGCCATTGGTCCCTATGAAAATCTTCTATTAATCGTAAAGAAGCGTAAACTTAAATGGTACGGGCATGTCACAAGATCAAAAGGACTTGCAGAAACAATACTGCAAGGCACTACCCAAGGAGGAAGAAAAAGAGGCAGACCAAGGAAGAGATGGGAGGACAACATCAGCGAATGGACAGGCCTAGAACTCAGCCCAAATTTTCAGAAAGGCAGAACAGGGGAACTGGTTGTCAAGTCTTCAGGGGTGCCCCAACGGTCGCGAGACTAAGGATGATAGACAGACAGACAGACAGACAGACAGACGACAGACAGAAGATAGATAGATAGATAGATAGATAGATAGATAGATAGATAGATAGATAGATAGATAGATAGATAGATAGATAGATAGATAGATAGATAGATAGATAGATAGATAGATAGATAGATAGATAGATAGATAGATAGACAAATTTATGTCACAGCAAATTTCTCCGCGTGAAATTCGGGCTGCCCTTCCTCGGGGAGATCCCGTCGCCACAAGACAGCGCCTACCCATTTTTTTTTTTTTTCCTATCTGCAACTGTATTTGTGCTAACCACCTACCTGGTCTTCAAAGCTAGCAGTTGTTCGTGGGGTTTCAATTCCCATCTGAAAACAGATCCCCCCACCCACCCCTTCTACTAGACCTTGAGTGGTGGTCTGAGTGCTAGTCTTTTGGATGTGACGATGAACTGAGGTCACTTTGTGTCGAGAACCAAGACAAGCTGTTTCTGGCCTCATTCTGCAGGAAAAAGCCACTGTCGAAGGAAGCAAAGCATGCAGTGTTATCAAGATAGGGAAGAAATGGGTGGCGCTGCGCAGTGGCGACGTGATCTTCTTGGGACAGAAAGCCGAATTTCAAGACGCAGAGAAATCTGCCATAACAGAATGTTGTAACGCAACATATATAACACATTACAATGCAATACAGAATGAATCAAATCAAGCAATACTTGATACAATACGTATCGTTCTCTAGAGATACGGATTCTCTCAGAAAAGGAGGGGAAAAAAACGTGGCGGGGGGAGGGGAGGGGGATTTAGCAAAGAAACCAACAAAACATTACATTTATTGGTGTGTGTGTGTGTGTGTGTGTGTGTGTGTGTGTGTGTGTGTGTGTGTGTGTGTGTGTGTGTGTGTGTGTGTGTGTGGTGTGTGTGTGTGCGTCTGTGTCTGTGTCTGTGTGGCACTGTGTTGTGTCTGTGTGCAGTGTGTGTGTGTGTGTGTGTGTGTGTGTGTGTGTTGTGTGTGTGTGTGTGTGTGTGTGTGTGTGTGTGTGTGTGTGTGTGTGTGTGTGTGTGTGTGGTTGTGTGTAGATGTTGTGTGGTGTGTGTGTC
>CM060328.1:5221220-5233720 GCA_030674155.1 Stramonita haemastoma | reverse complement strand
TTTACACCTGGGTGGGGTGAGTTTATAATCATACCACCAGAATAAAACGAGAGGAAACTCGTAATTTATAACTAATAAACCTAACAAAACTATCAGGGCACCCAAGCACTTTTCAACTGATTGATGAAATAGAAAAAAAACCAACTTTTTATTATTATTTTTTTTTTTAGCAATGATCATTTATAGGATTATGAAAACTTTTGGAATTGAAAAAAGAAATCTGTTTATATCAATAATTATTATAAGAGTATCTTTAATATTTTTTTCAACACCTTTATAAGAAAAAAATCTTGAAAGAAACCTATGTATAAACAAAGTCAATAGAAAATTTTGGAACATTACATGGTGATCAACTCTTCAGTATAAAGGGAGGAACCTTATTTCATGACACCAACTCAATAGGAATGAAAGTTAATACTTCATACCAACTAGTTCAATAGGAAGGGAAAAGCTTCATACAACACCAACTTACTACACAGGGAAGAACTGTAAACCTTGAAAAGAACTAGATTAATCTGAATCAAAATCTACACGTGGAAAGTGACACAGATGAAACAGGGCATGGACTCCATACACTACAGCAGGCCCTTCTCCCCAGTACTACAACTGTCAAGAGTTAGCTTTAGCTTTAAACTAACATTTGTCTAAAAAAAAAAAATAAAATAAAAAAATAATAATATAATTAAAAAAAAAAAAAAACAACAACAAAAAACATTCGTCTGCATGTCTTTTGTCTTGCACAAATAGAAACACTAATAATGATGATGATATATGGGATTTATATAGCGCTTATACCGTTTTCTGAGGAATGAAGTATTTTCCGCTAGCCAGTAAGTCAAACACCTCTTTCCCTTTAGTGTTGTTCTCTCATGCAACTGTTGTTCCAAGCAATGCAATCAATGTGAAGGTAACTAGGTTGGCAACAACTCAATATGAAGGGAAGAGTTTTATAACTAATAACACTTGGCTCAATAACAACTACCTAATAACAACAAGAATAAAGGAAATACTTCCTTTGATATCAACCAACTCATTCCAAGGAACAATTTTTTTGGACACCAACCCATATTAAGAAAATAACCTTTTACAGGTGTACCAGCGAACTCAACCTGAAGGAAAGAACTTTTTGCTTTGATAGAATTAACTCAATATAAAGGGAAGAGCCTGCTAACACCAACTAAATGAATATGGAGGGGAAAACTTTATACTCCGATACAAAAAAACAAAGAATTATGAAAGGGGGAGCTCTATACTTTTGTAATAACTGAATCTGAAGAAAAAAAATTACAGTTTGATAACTATCTTGATACCAAGCTTGGAACTTTATTCTTTGAGCCAACTTGTTCAATAGCAAGGGGATAATTCTATTTCTATGACACCAACTTATTTCATGGAATGAAAAAAACAACAACCCAAACTTAGTGACAACTCAAGTGGAAGGAAAAAGATCTACACTAACCAACCAAGTGACTTAATGTAAAAGAAAACAAAAACACCTAATACTTGATAACCAGTAGAATTTGAAGTCAAAACTACGTGTCAAGCTATTGAAGTAAAACCGTGTAACTCGTACATAAAGCACTTTTTCAGTATTGCCGTTATTTTCAAATGTTATCAGAACACTGGTTTTTTCTGTTGTTATATAGCTCCAGCGAAGATATCCGATTTATGGACTGTGGTCGCAAGCCATCCTACTTTGGTCCTGCAGAAAACTAAAAATAGAACAATTCTTGAAGCATCAGTGCTATGCAAGCATAAGGATGCTATAATCATTATTTATTTTTCTGCATATCATCTCTTTTGCAAATCATGTCTCTATCACGGTATTCTCCGGAATAAAATATTTCCAAGCGGTCAGTACCCCCAAACCCCTCTTTCCCTGTGCTGCTGTTCCCTTATACAGCTGTTCCCCCATACCGCATAACTGAGTCAGAGTTAAGGAATCCGTGTCAAAGAGTTAATAGTTAGGATCAAACTGGTGAAGTGTTAGGGTTTGCGGCATGGGGCAAGAACTAGGGTTAGAGTGGAGTGTTGACAGCTCCAGGGAACAGCACTACAGGGAAAAAGGAGTATCGGGAAAAGTACTGCTCTTTTTTCAAACATCCTGCACTCAGCTTGTGCATAGTTTTCTCTCTTAAGCTGATCCCGCAAAGTCGAGGTAAAATGATTTGTTTTTGTAAAAATAGGCGATGCTATACCAGTAATGACTATGGCAAAGATTTGCATAACAACAAACGTCTGAAGCCGAGTGTACATTTCCAGGAGTTTTCATTTCGTCTCTGTTTTGTACAAGTACTTCTGATCCGAAATCATATTTAGAATTTTGAGCATTTTTGGCGCCAAAACAAAACGACGTTGTAAGCCAGTAAAAGCTTTACAATGTTCTTTCAAAAGCAATCAAAATAGAAAATTGAGCGCGCGCCTGTGTGTGTGTGTGTGTGTGTGTGTGTGTGTGTGTGTGTGTGTGTGTGTGTGTGTGTGTGTGTGTGTGTGTGTGTGTGTGTGTGTGTGTGTGTGAGTGTGTGTGGTGTGGTGTGTGTGTGTGTGTGTGTGTGTGTGTGTGTGTGTGTGTGTGTGTGTGTGTGTGTGTTTGTGTGTGTGTGTGTGTGTGAGTGCCTATTGTGTTTGGGATCTAATCCTGGCCCCATCTCAGTGTAAGAAAAACGTCCTCATATTACAAGCTGGGATATGACGAAAATGACCTTTTACTTTGGAACCGAAAAATTAAATAGAAAGAAAAATATTATAATACATGTAGTAGCAAAATATTCAAGAAAGAAAATACTTAGGAACTATTTCAACATGGAGGAAGATCTTAAAACTTCGACACTTTTGGTACCAACTAAAAAGGTAAAGAAAAAACTTTATACTTTGATAGCAATAACTCAATACAAAAGGGTTTTTTTCCCTAATTTTGACACGAACTAATTCAATATACAAGAAAGAATGTTATAAATTGATACCAGCTAACTTATCATGAACGAAAGAAACGTTATGCCTGGACACCAAATAACTCCTCAAAAAACTTACTTTATGATTTGATGCTAACAATCACTATGAAGGGGAGACTATCATACCTTTACACAAACTGAATAGGAAGGGGAAAAAACGCAAAATTGAAAACTACCTCAATATAAAAGAAAAGGCGTTGGACTTTGATGTCAACTTAATAATACAAATGAAGGAATTTTATACTCCCATACCAAATAACTCAACATTAGAAAAATCTTCAATGAAAAGAAAACTTGGATACAAAATAAATGTGAAAGACAGATGGTTATACTTTGGTACCAACTACTCAAATGTAAGCTAAATAAAAGTTTTATGAAAAATGACTGAACAAAAATAAAAGACCTTCATGCATATGGTAAGCAGCTAACTGGATATTGGGGAAAGAGCTTTACACTTTGATATCACCTAACTAGACAAGGAGTAAGGAACTCTACACTCTGACAGTAATAAAACAATGTGAAATAACTGTATACTTCGTAATATGCTTATTTGACATGGAGGAAACAGCTTTTGCTTTAATTCTAACAAACCTGATAAAAAATTAACTTTAATATAAAGGGAAAAAAAACTTGTACTTTGATACCAGTTAACTGAAGAAATGGCCTCTTCCTTGAATAAAAACTCACTCACCATATAGGAAAGAAGTTTATACTTACATACAATCTAGCCCGATGGGAGGAAGAAAACTTTACACTGATGCCAACTCACTCAATATGAAGGAAAGATTTTTATGCCTTGAAGCCATCTAACCAAAAATGAAGGAAAGATTTCTATACTTTCACACCCCCTGGTTCAATATGAAGGGAAGAGGGTATAGTTTTAATACAAACTCAGAATGAAGGAAATAACATTGATACTAGATTATGTATTAGGGACAATTTTTTTTTTACCTTGATTCCAGCGAGCTTAAAACCATAAAAACACTTTATACTTTGATTCCAACTGACCCAACATGAAGGAAAGGAACGAGACTTCATCCTTTGTTTACTACTAGCTCAATATGAAGAAAAAAAACTTAATATGCGGACACCAGCTATGAGGTCTGACATTAAGTAATTACAGCAGAAACAGAAAGACTACAAAATATCGGCGAATTTTGATATGGAAGGGAAAATACATTTTGATTAATAGTATGCTTCACAAACTAACACATTTCTAAAATGTCACGAACTTGAATTATTTTTTTCTTTTACTTGTCCTTGCAACTAACTAGCGCGTGATAAAATGTAGGGAAGAAAACTGACAGAGCTGAGTGATTTGAGGGCTATGTTTCTCCTCACAGTTTAAAGCAAACCAAAACCATTTCAGTGTACGTAGGGAGGGGGACGGGACAGCCTGATTGGTTAGAGCGTTTTGTGCATTGCGCTCATGATATGCTGACCCGGGTTCGAGGGGATGTTTTCCTCTGGAGTTAACATCAGACCCGTCTCCACAACCCTCCCCCCCGTGCCGCGTCCTCAGGCGTTGAAGTACCTAGGACGGGAACAGCCTTGATGACGGAAGGATTCTGCACAGAAAAAACTGACATTCAAGATTAAATATGTGCACATAATTATAGATAGATAGACAGACAGACAGACAGACAGACAGACAGACAGACAGACAGACAGACAGACAGACAGACAGACAGAGAGAGGAGAGAGAGAGAGAGAGAGAGAGGAGAGAGAGAGAGAGGAGGGGAGAGGAGAGAGAGAGAGAGAGAGGAGGGAGGGAGAGAGAGAGAGAGGAGAGAGGGGGGAGGAGAGAGAGGAGAGAGAGAGGGAGAGAGAGAGAGGGGAGAGGAGAGAGAGAGAGAGGAGAGAGAGAGAGAGAGAGAGAGAGAGGAGAGAGAGAGAGAGAGAGAGGAGAGAGAGAGACAGAGAGAGAGAGAGAGAGAGAGAGACAGAGAGAGGAGAAGACAGAGAGAGAGAGAGAGAGAGAGAGAGAGAGAGGAGAGAGAGAGAGAGAGAGAGAGAGAGAGAGAGAGAGAGAGAGAGAGAGAGAGAGAGGAGTCAAGTGAAAGTTAAGTCTTTTTTTATATCGAGGATAATGGAATAAGCATTCATGTGCTTTTTTTCATCCAGTCCCTGTGTGTATGCAGTTTTGTAAATCTTGTCATCTGTTCCTACTGGCACATAATGGCCTACTCTAACGAAAAGCGGAACAGGATTTAACGTGTGTGCAAGATGTTCTGCATGCGTTCGCACACGGGGCCTCGGTTTAAAGTCTCATCGGAAGGACTTTTGGTGAGAGTGGGAGAGAGAGAGAGAGAGGAGAGAGAGAGAGGAGAGGAGAGAGAGAGAGAGGAGAGAGAGAGAGAGAGAGAGAGAGAGAGAGAGAGAGAGAGGAGAGAGAGAGAGTCACATTTATAGGGAAACAAATGCACATGCAGAAAATTATTTTTTAAGTAATGGGAGGTAATGCTCTGGTGGCGATGTGCTCTCCCTTTGGAGGTCAGCTTGAATTTCGTACAGAGAAATTTACCATAACAAACTACACTATGCGATGTGATGTGATACCATGCGGAACGGCACGGCACGCATGCACCCGACCCGGACTGTCTCGACCCGACCCGACCCGACCCGACCCGACCCGACCCGACGCGACGCGACGCGACGCGACCAGACATGGCAAGCGACCTGACCCGACCCGACCCGACACGACGCGACGCTACACGACGCGACCCAACCCGACACGGCGCGGCAAGGCACGGCACAACACGACACACCACAACGGTAAGACGGAAAAAGTAATAGGCCTACATACTGGAGTTGTGTAGTTCCATTCCTGACATGCAAGAATGTGGCAGAAATCCCACAGCGAGTCACTGGGCAGTGCAGTGTTCCACGGTGAAGTGTTCCGCGGTGAAGTGTTCCATGGTGAAGTGTTCCGCGGTGAAGTGTTCCGTTGTGCAGCGTTGTATGGTGTAGTCCACTGCGGTGTAGTTTTCCATGTAGATTAGCAGGCCTGAAAAGGAAGAGCAGTGTGTAAGAACACATATAAAACAATTGATTTAATTTAACAAGATCATCATGCTGTGGACAACATTCCAACCATTCTCTTTGTACCACTGAAATGTCTATTTGTGGGGCTCCCCTGCTAAAGTGAACATCTTGCCCTCGCATTATCAACTATCCCTTTGTGCTAGAATGCAGGCCTGCTACAGCCAACCAGGTCAGCAGTATACCAGATCAAACCTAACCAGCCTGCACCCTGCTACTTGGAAAACAGACAGGCTCTGCCAGGTACACATTATCCCCGGAAACACCTTCTGAAAAACAAATTCCAGTGCCCCACCGACTCCTGGAGGAGTTAAGAGAGAAGTCCCCTCCACAGCACTGGAGAGCTGATCACAGTGGACAATGCAGAACTTTGAGAGGTACACTGGGAACTGGAGCCTGTCTCAGTGAAATAAAATACCACAGAAATCGGAAATGATGTTTTCCCTGGTGAGCGCACCCTTGATCATTTTTTTAGTTCCCTAGCCCTAAAACAAACACCCTGTTGTTGCACACAATATTGTGCAGTGTTTATACACTTGAGATTTTGGGGGCCTAAAAAATAAACTTTGACTCAGGGCTATTTCACGATAGATTACACTTACTCCGAATTTTGTACAAAGAATATTATCACTGTTTTTATCATCTTTAGTAGTATTTTCGTTATTATCATCATTATTATTATTATTATTATTATTATTATTATTATTATTATTATTATTATTATTATTATTATTATTTTATATTATTATTATTATTATTGTCATCATCATCATCATCATCATCTCATCATCATCATCATCATCATCATTATTATTATTATTATTATTATTATTATTATTATTATTATTATTATTATTATTATTATTAATATCATCATCATCATCATCATCATCATCATCGTTATTCTTATCATTTTTATCATTAGTCTCTAAAGACTAGAGTGCAACTCCATAGTCTTTCGAGACTGATGGGTGCCTATTATTATTGTTGTTATTGTTATTATTATTGTTATTGTTATTATTATTATTATTATTATTATTATTATTATTATTATTATTATTATCATTATTATAATTTTGTGGGTCATTGGTGTAAACAAAGTTCAAATGCCAATATTAAAATGTTATGCTTTAAACTATGTAAAGATTGTCTTCCTCCATTACATACTCTTAGTATGAGCTTTACACTCCATAAAAGGATTACAAAAATCTTCTGAAGACAGAGTACAGCTGCCTATATAGTAAAGCACTTGAAAAAAAAAACCCGGCCATATACGCAAACTTCTTACAATATTATTTTTTTTAATCTCAGTGATATTCCCAAGTATGATGTGCGAAACAGAGTACATGTTCTTGAGTACTCTCAGAAGGTTAAGCTATGGAACGGCCAACAATAACAGATCACATACTGGTATTACCTTTATGGGTGCTTCCACTAGCTCGTGCCCCATCCCCAGGCATTGAAGTACCTAGGACGGGAACAGTCTTGATGACAAAAGGATTCTTCGTCTTCGCCGAACGCTCTGACAGCAGCCTGTGTCTGTCCCATGAGCAAAATTGCGTTGCGATCGCCATTAAGCGTCCGACAAGTCAGGTCCGGCGCTTCCGACTTCGGCATGGCGATGACAGAATGATTCTAGGAAAAGAAAATCAAGATATTTTGAACTCGAATGCTTGCACGCATGCACGCACGCACACACGCACACATACACGCACGCACGCGCACACACAAAGCACGTGGCCATACACATACACAACAAGAGAGAGAGAGAGAGAGAGAGAGAGAGAGAGAGAGAGAGAGAGACAGACAGACAGACAGACAGACAGACAGACAGACAGACAGACAGACAGACAGACAGACAGACAGACAGACAGGAGAGGAGAGAGATGGAGAGAGAGAGAGAGAGAGATGGAGAGAGAGAGGGAGAGACAGAGAGAGATAATTATATATATTATATACATATATATTATATCATATTATATATATATAAAATATATGTATATATTCGGGGGGGGGGGGGGGGGGGGTTATATACAGAGGGGGGAATGGAGCGCGCGTTCGCGCGAGCGATAGCGATAGAAGAGCAGAGGGCAGAGAGAGCAGAGAGAGAGAGAGAGAGAGAGAGAGAGAGAGAGGAGAGAGAGAGAGAGAGAGAGAGAGAGAGAGAGGAGATTATGTATATATGTTGTGTATTCTCTACATTTCAGAAAAATGCACAGTTTCTAGGGATGTTTTAGCAATTAACAGGTGTCTAAGCTTTTCTTCACATCAACTGCTGGCGATTTGTTTGGTCTGTGTCGAATTTCTAATTGTTACAATTATGAAATCTTTGATACCCAGGTTTAATCTTGACAGTGCTTAATACATCAGGGGGGCATTTTGTCATCATCTTTCATAACTTCTATTCATGCTTGCTGGTGCTTTACTTTCATTCCTGTATACAGGCATGCAGAATATCAAAAAGGTCCCATAAAGGTCTGGAAGTTTTGTCTCTTTCGGTAAGTTATGGAAACACGGGAATATTCAACATAAATCTTAAAACTTCGCAGTGGTACCTCGAAAAACAAAAGCACAAAAAAGAAGAAAACATTGCACGTGTACTTACCTCTGTGAGGTCTTGATACGTGTGACAATCACGACGTCAGAGACAGGGCCAGAGAACTAAGATGACCCACATAACTTTTTGACATCTATGCTAAGACTTTTAAGGAATCAGGGCGAGATGGGAGAGACCCGGAAGGTCGAGCAAATGCTTGAACAAAGTCTGGGGGCTGGATGTGCCCTTTCCCTTGAGCACTGTGTGCAAGGGTTTTACTGGCTGTGCCAGTTTAGGACACCAAACCCAATGTCGACGCCTAGTCTGCCGATCTTTGTGATCACAGAGTAAGGTTCAAAGGCTCCTGATGAAGTTCTGAAATCCGCGATCGTTGAGCCTTACCGAAAACTCCAGGGACAAATTTTGATTTGGGAAATGTGAAAGACTGAGGTACACGTGTGAACATGATGCACGCAGGCATTGACAGGTTGTACTTGGTACAAAGATACCTGTGAAGAATGCAAGGTAGCCCTTTCATGGAAGGAGGCTTTGGAATTCTTACCTTTCACATGCTGCTGCATGTCGAATGTCCGATGTCCACAGAGACCCAGTCCTTACTGCTCTCATCGCATTTGATCCCTGAATTGTTTCAGAGATACGAGGTCATGCAGACATGATGCGAAAGCCCCCAAACTTCTATCAACTTTGCTCTTCAGCCTAGTGGGATCTGATCCTAGATCCCTGGGCAACAATGCTAGGCCTGCCCTGGATTCGCCCTTCAGGGGCTGGTCTTTCAGGAGTTTGCCCTTCAGGGGCTGGTCTTTCAGGAGTTTGCCCTTCAGGGGCTGGTCTTTCAGGAGTGTGCCCTTCAGGGGGTGGTCTTTCAGGAGTGTGCCCTTGAGGGGCTGGTCTTTCAGGAGTTTGCCCTTGAGGGGCTGGTCTTTCAGGAGTTTGCCTTTGAGGGGCTGGTCTTTCAGGAGTTTGCCCTTGAGGGGCTGGTCTTTCAGGAGTGTGCCCTTCAGGGGCTGGTCTTTCAGGAGTTTGCCCTTCAGGGGCTAGTCTTTCAGGAGTGTGCCCTTCAGGAGTTGGTCTTTAGGAGTTTGCCCTTGAGGTGCAGGTCTTTCGGGATTTTGCCCTTTAGGGGCCTGTTTTGCATGCAGGATTTTGCCCTTCAGGGGCTTATTTTGCATGTTGCCCTTCAGGGGTCTGTTTTGCATGCAGGATTTTGCCCTTCAGGGGCCTGTTTTGCGTGCAGGATTTTGCCCTTCAGGGGCTTGTTTTGCATGCAGGATTTTGCCCTTCAGGGGCCTGTTTTGCATGCAGGATTTTGCCCTTCAGGGGCCTGTTTTGTATACGGGATTTGTCCTTCAGGGGCTTGTCTTGCAGGGTGCTGCCATTCGGGGGGCTTGTCTTGCATGATGCAGCCCTTTAGTTAAAAGTCTGTCACGAGCCTAAGGCTCGTCAGGCCGGTGCTTATCCCGGTTTCTGTGGCGTTAAGCGACTGAGAGTCATAGACTCCCCCCTGGATAGGACGCCAGTCTATCGCAGGGTTAACCCCCAACACAAGGTTGGTACCCCTTTTACACCTGGGTGGGGTGAGAAAATAGCCGTAAAGTGCCTTTTCCAAGGGCACAACGCCATAGCCGAAAGCTGGGATCGAACCCGCAACCTTTCGATTACGAGTCCAACGCCCTAACCACTAGACTACAGCGGCGGCAATGCAGCCCTTTAGGGGCTCGTTTTTCCAGACTTTGCCCTTCAGAAGCTCAACACTTTAGCGCTGTGTTCAAGCATTGCTCCTTGTCTCTGGTTGTTACCCGTCCTCCCTATCGGTCTTACATAGGTCAAGTCAAGTCATGTGGGTGAGGACAAGTCCACTGGGCCCTGTGCTCCAGCATCGTGCTGCTGGTGTCTTCACAACCTGCAGTGGACAGACAGATCCAGGAGAGTGGAGATGACCTGGGGAAAGAAACCATGAGCAACTCCCTACTACAGATCCATATCACAATATCCATGGCAAAACTTTTGAGAAGTCGCTGAAATGTGTGTTTGTTTTTTTAATGATTATGGTTTTTTATTATCTACACTTAGTTCCATGATCCTGTCTTTTTATTGTCTATTTTGGAAGATCCTTTGGAAATATGAAAAAAGTCTTCTGACGTGAGTGCAAGATGTCCTACCAAAAGGTCTTTTGACATGTGTGTTCGTAAGATAATCCAGGTTTTTTTTATCATCTGACGTATGTGTAAGATGTTCTATGAAAAGGTCTTCTGGCGTGTGTGCAAGAAATAAAATGAAAATAGAATAAAATTAAATAGAAAACCAATATGGTACAGATCATAGACTACAGCCATGAGCACCTCATTGCCTTCTATCTAGGATTGTGGTTTTAGCGTTAAAAATTAAATTCTACGAAGAGAAATATTGCTCTCGCAACCCGGTTGATTCCTGGTCGAGGGGATTTTTCCCCTGGAGTTAACATCAGTGCTGACTCCACCCTCCCCAAAAGTCCTTCCGATGATACTATAGACCGAGGCCCGTGTGGGAACGCACGCAGATATCTTAACCACACGTTAAATCCTGTTCGGCTTTTCGCAAGAGTAGGCCATCGTGTGCCGGTGCTAACAGATGACAAGATTTACAAAACTGCATACACACGGGGACTGGATGTAAAAAAGCACACGAGTGCTTAATCCATTATCCTCGATAGAAAAGAACAAATAAAATTTTAAAAATACATTAGCATGCATTATAGATATCCCTCCCTCAGTTGAAAATTTTTTTTCTTCAAAAAATGTTTTTGATCTCTACATTTCCCAGTACTCATTTTCGACAGAAAGAGTCTTACGTTAGCTTTCAGACATTTTTTTTTTGTAACAAACAATTAGGGTACTGGTTTCAGGCATTCATTGTTAGGACATAGTGTCTTAACACGATTTTCAAAGACAACTTTACAACTGTGGGAAATCTAACCAATAATTATACTTGTGGTAGTAAATAAACAACAGCACTCCTCTGATGTAAAAGTTAGGTCATGCAGTACTGTATCACAACCAAAACAAAATGAAAAATGGGTTTACATTTATGAGATTGCCTAGATTGTTTCTTTACCATTTTAAAATAATTCTCAGCTACTCTTTGCTTTTTTCTTTTATGTCAAAGATAACGAAATAAGCACTCGTACTTTTTTTTTACATCCAGTCGCCGTGTGTATGCAGTTTTTTTAAATTTTCTTCGGCACTGTCTGCTGAAGAAATACGTGTACCTTTTTAAATGCCGTTTCAGAAACACATCCAGTAACTGAAATAAAACTACAAGTAACCATATGAAAAAATATGATGGATATTTTTCCTTTTTTTTCTTTTTTTCTTTTTACAGAATTGGGAAGACATTTTTTCCCGTAAGCTACACCACGTTGTTTTACATACCTTTTCTCTGGAATCTGTGGCCATGGTGATGGTAGGGAAAAGAGACTGAAGAGCAGAGTGCTGATCTTCCTCCCTCAGGGGATGCTGCTGCAGGCATCTTTCAGGTTGAGGTTTGTCTGGTCCTTGATGTAGAGGTTTTGTGGTCTAGGTTGCCAAGGCAGGTCGCCTGGCCACCCAGTTTTACCTGAACAAAAAAAACCACGTAAGTTCATAAGGTAGGTGAAAAATTATACAGCGATGTATTTTTTTTAATCTCAAAGTATGAAAATTTACACCATGTTATGACAACGACAGTTTTACTCGTTTCTATTCTAAAGCAGTGTAAAATAACTTCACAACTGAACTGAATTCAAATAAATTGAAAATTGAATTGAATACCACTTCCAGTCACAGCATATTTATCTGCGGGCAATTTGGGCTTCTCTCTCAGGGGTGAGTGCGTTGCCACAAGAGCAGTACCACTCCAAAAAATGTCCTTTATTAAAGTGTATTAGTTTCCCTATGAGAAGGGCTTTATTCTAAAGAAATTTTGCTGGAGATCTC
>CM060328.1:5193720-5216220 GCA_030674155.1 Stramonita haemastoma | reverse complement strand
TGATTTCCAATCTCTGTTTGCACCTCAGTAACATGGCACAATTATACAGTTTGGATGAGATATTTATACAGACGTTGTGGTTTACACAACATTCCACCGTGAGGTCGAAGTGCATGCAACAAAACGTTTTCAACCACTACCCAAGAAAACAGAGCATCGACAATTTACAGGTGTGTCTCTAAATAGAAACACGATGCTCTGATTGTCGCCCCTGATCACATGGGAGATAATCTACTTACACACACACACACCACACACACACACACACACACACACACACACACACACACACACACACCACACACACACAACAGATATATATATATATATATAATATATATATATATATATATATATATATATATATATATATATATTATGGTAGTGGGGAAAAGTAATGGAGGGGGTGGGTGTGATTCAAACATTCCTTCTTTAACTTCTGTTCCCTTAAATTAATGTGATAGATCTATTAGACCAAAAAATGATCCTTTATGTAATTGTGTTATATTTAGAGAACATGTGTGTTGTGTGTGTGTGTGTGTGTGTGTGTGTGTGTGTGTGTGTGTGTGGTGTGTGTGTGTGTGTGTGTGTGTGTGTTATGTGCAGGTGTATAAGTGCATGTGTGTTATATGTGTGTGTATTTGTGTGTGTGTGTGTGTGTGTGTTGTGTGTGTGTGTGTGTGTGTGTGTGTGTGTGTGTGTTGTGTGTGTGTGTGTGTGTTTTGTGTGTTGTGTATGTGTTTTTTTTTAATTTGTTTTATTCTGTCTGTGTTTGTGTATGTATGTGTGTGTGTGCACACGCGCGCGCGTGTATGTGTGTGTGCGCGCGTAGTGTGTGTGTGCGTGCGTGTGTGTGCATGTGTGAGTGTGTATGTGTTTGTGTGTGTACACGTGCTCGTTCGCGCTCCAGTATGTGTGCATGTATGTATACACATGTGTGATTTGTGCGTGTGTGCGTGCTTATGTGCATACATACACACATTCAATGATTCATAGTAGAACGCTTGTACAATTTTTCTTATCTGTTTGCTGGTGTGTGTTGTGTGTTTGAGTGTATGTGTGTGCGTGTGTACGTGTGTACGTGTGTGTGCGTGTATATGTGTGCGTGAATATGTGTGCGTTCATGCCTGTGTGTATGTGTGTGTATGAGTTAGTGTGTGTGTGTGCGTGTGTGTGTGTGTTGTGTGTGTGTGTGTGTGTGTGTGTGTGTGTGTGTGTGTGTGTTGTGTGTGTCAGTGTGAGTGGTGTATGTGTTAGTGTGTGTGTTAGTGTGTGTGCGTGCACCTTTGACTGTCTCTGCATATGATACAAGAAATAAAACGAACAAACAAACAAAGAAACAACAACAACAAAAATCACCTCCACCCCCTTAAATAATAAAGAATCTGAAAGAACCCAACTTTAGGTCCAATAGTTTCATCTGTCCCTTGTCAGTCCTAAGCCCAATTGCAAACGAACCCACATGCATTTGTTTATCATGAAAGGGAACTGAACAACTCAAACTAAAACAAGAAAAAATACAAAAGTTTGCCAAGAAAGCTTCTTACTAAATTGTTATTTATTTCCAGCATAATCGCATTATTAAGCAATATTTTGTCCAAATGACATTAATTCAAACGTTATATTGCGCAAATTGCACACTGTAACGATGAGTACTATTATATTTCGACTTTTGTTTGTATAAACAAGAACTTAAACAAACTATGGTATTAAAAGTCCTTAATTTTAAACATTACCAGCAGTCTTCTTCCTGTGCAAACGCAGATGAAAATGGAAGTCTAAAAAATTATGTCTCCCTGTATAGTTCCTCTGTAAGCAGGATGTTGCTGCCACATCCCTCTATTATTAGATTAGAGACTAGGATTTACAGAACCCCCCTCTTTCGCAATCGCCAGCAGTAATCATGTACAATTGGCCGGTTTGTGCAGGGTCAAAACAATGTAGCCTGTAGCCACTTTGCCTCTACCTGCTTCAATCATCCCCAGATAGACATTTTGGGGAGGAAAATTGAAATCAGAAGTAGATGAATTTGCATTGCCAGTAGCGGCTATCGTGTTCTGGGCATTCCAGGCAGGGTTGGGATGGGTGAGAACTTTGATAAACCGAAATGGTTTTTGTAAATAACTACTTAAAAATCAAGCACAGCCACATGGTTTATTGTAACAGTAAAGTATATGCTGTAAAGAGTCTCCACATACCAAAAAGTGAAAAAGTGGCCGATAGCTGCTTCTGGCAGGCAACCCTTGATATGGGAGCAGCAGAGGAATGCTTATGTCAACAAAAAGAAAAAGCAAACCATGGATCAGTGACAACACATGGAAGCTGATAGACGAGAGGAAGGAAATCAAGACCAAGATAGATAGCATCCGGTCAGAAAGGATTCGGAACAGGGTGAAGGAAAGGTACAAAGAAAAGGACAAGGAAGTGAAAAGGAGCGCAAGAGAAGACAAGAGAAAATGGATAGCAGAGAAAGCACAGAGAGCACAGGCTGCAGCGGAGAATGGACAACAGAAAGAAGTATACAACATAGTGAAACAGCTGACAGGACAAGGTACAAGACAAGCGGCAGCAGTGAAAAACAAGAACGGAGACCTGCTGAAGAGTAAGGAGGCCAGACTAGAAAAGTGGAAGGAACACTTTCAGGAGGTACTCAACAGGGATACACCAGATGACCCACCACAAGAAGAAGACGAGGAGAGAGAAGAACTAGATATTTCAATAGAAACCCCTACACTGCAAGAGATAAGAAATGCACTATGCACCCTCAACCATGGAAAAGCACCGGGAATAGACCAAGTTACAACAGAGATTCTGAAAGCGGACCCAGAGAATACCAGCAAAGAACTGAAAAGAATATTTGACCTCATATGGGAGAAAGAAACTGTTCCCACGCAATGGACAAAAGGACTCATCTGCAAGATACCAAAGAAAGGCAATCTCCAGGACTGTGGAAACTGGAGAGGAGTCACACTACTGCCACTGGCCAGCAAGGTGCTGAGCAGGATCCTGGTCAGCAGGATACAAGCAGGAGTGGATCCATCACTAAGAAAGGAACAAGCCAGCTTTAGGAAAGAGAGAAGAACCACGGAACAGATATTCATCATCAGGAACATATTAGAACAAGTCAACGAATGGAATGCAACAATGTACATCCACTTTGTAGATTTTGAAAAGGCCTTCGACTCCATACACAGAAACAGTCTTTGGATCATCATGCGCCAGTATGGAATCCCTGGGAAATTGATCAGGATGGTTAAGTCCCTTTATGAGGACTTTCAGTGCGCTGTCATAGTTGAAAATGAAACAACAGACTGGTTTCCGGTGATTACTGGAGTGAAACAGGGGTGCTGCATGTCTGGATTCCTTTTCCTGTTGGTGATTGACTGGGTCATGAGGAAGACGACAGAGGGCAAAAGAACAGGGATCAGGTGGAATTTCACTACCATGCTAGAAGACCTCGACTTTGCAGATGACCTAGCCCTTTTATCATCGGCCATGAACCATCTACAGCAGAAAACAGCCAAGCTAGAGGACAATGCTGCTAAATTTGGCCTGAGGATGAACAACAAGAGATGCAAAGCGATAAAAGCCAACAGCAAGAGCAAGGAGAAGCTGAAAGTCAAGGGGAAAGATGTCGAAGAGGTGGACAGCTTCACCTATCTAGGGGCCAACGTGACGAAGGATGGAGGAGGAACAGCAGATGTCAAAAGAAGGATAGCCTTGGCGAACGCCCAGTTCAAACGCCTGTCTAACATCTGGCAAGCTGGAGACATCGGCAGCAAAACCAAAACCTCCCTCTTCAAGAGCTTGGTACTCTCAGTACTTTTGTATGGATGTGAATCCTGGAAGCTCACGAAAGGAGAAGAAGAAAAACTGGACACCTTTCAAACCAAATGCCTCCGGAAGATTTTTAAGATTAGATGGCAACAGCACATTTCCAACAAGGCAACCCTCCAGATGGCAGGGGCAGAGAAGATAAGTGCAGGAATAAGAAGAAAGAGATGGAATTGGATTGGCCATGTCCTAAGAAAAGATCAGAAGAATGACTGTGCTGTGGCCCTCGGATGGACACCAGAGGGAAGAAGGAAGAGAGGCCGCCCAAATACAACCTGGCGAAGAATGGTGGAGGTGGAGCGGAATGCTGCTGGATGGAGCTCTTGGAGCGCAGCACGCAGCGCAGCTACAGATCGCAACCAGTGGAGAATGATGTCCAGGCCTTATGTGCCTTCTGGCACGGAGAGAATTAAGGTTAAGGTAAGGTAAGGCACCACTGCAGTGCAACTTTGAGTCAGGGCAGATTCTCCTTCTACCTGAACATTACACTCTCTCCTGGAGGAAAGTACATCGCCACTAAAGGGCAGTGCCTCCCCCTCACCCCTCCCATCACCACACCCTCTCCGCCCTGCCTCCCACAATTTGATTGATATCTATGTCTGCAGTTGTATGATTATGTCTCAGTGGTCAGAGCGCTCGCTTTCCCCCAATCAACGTTAAGCAGCGTCGAGCGTAGTTACCAGCTGGATGGGTGACCGTTTGCGCGCCTTGGCTTCAGTACAGTCCCCCAGCTGTAAATAGGTACCTGCCCTCTTTAGGGTCAGGGAAAGTAAAGCAGCTAGGGAGAGGAGATGGGCGCGGCCCTCAATATGCTGACCCCTAGAGAAGCCGAGGTCTCTGATGCCTCACTCCTCCACGACCACACAGGTTTATGGGACTCTTTTACCTTTACCTTTTATAAGTCGCATATGCAAAATGTCGCCATTTGGTGAAAACTCGGCGCTCTAGCCAAGGAAGGAAGAAAATATCGTTGCCTCTAGAACAGTGGCTTTTTCTTTTATACTTATGTACATAAATGGTCAGGGACAACTCTTTGTTGTCGAGGGTCCTTTCTTTTGCACAAATTGTATCATTCATGATCTCAAGGATGGCAAAAATCCGTGTCAGCTCGGACACAAACTAAACCCACATTCAGCTGGCTTTCTAGACTGGTGTGTAGCCACTAGTGCACTGAACTAGCCACTCCCGCCATGTCCGCCTGTTGTTGATCTGACGTCCTTCCCCAGAGTTGATGATCTACATGTCGATGTCCTTCTGCAGTGTTGTTGATCTGATGTCCTTCTGCAGTGTTGTTGATCTGATGTCTTTCTGCAGTGTTGTTGATCTGATGTCTTCTGCAGTGTTGTTGATCTGAGTCTTCTGCAGTGTTGTTGATCCGATGTCTTCCTGCAGTGTTGTTGATCTGATGTCCTTCTGCAGTGTTGTTGATCCGATGTCTTCCTGCAGTGTTGTTGATCCGATGTCTTCCTGCAGTGTTGTTGATCTGACGTCCTTTCTGCAGTGTTGTTGATCTGATGTCTTTTTGCAGTGTTGTTGATCCGATGTCTTCCTGCAGTGTTGTTGATCCGATGTCTTCCTGCAGTGTTGTTGATCGTATGTCTTTCCGCAGTGTTGTTGATCGTATGTCTTTCCGCAGTGTTGTTGATCTATGTCTTTCTGCAGTGTGATCTGATGTCTTCTGCAGTGTTGTTGATCGTATGTCTTTCCGCAGTGTTGTTGATCGTATGTCTTTCCGCAGTGTTGTTGATCTTATGTCTTTCTGCAGTGGTGATCGTATGTCTTTCCGCAGTGTTGTTGATCGTATGTCTTTCCGCAGTGTTGTTGATCTGATGTCTTTCTGCAGTGTGATCGTATGTCTTTCGCAGTGTGTGTGATTTATGTCTTTCTGCAGTGTTGTGGATCTGATGTCTTTTCTGCAGTGTTGTGATCTGATCTTTCTCGCTGTTGTTGAATCTGATGTCTTTCTGCAGTATGTTGATCTGATGTCTTTCTGCATGTTGTTGATTTGATGTCTTTCTCACAGTGTTGTGATATATATTTTCCTGCGATGTGATCTATGTCCTTTGCTGTCAGTGTTTCTTCAGTCTTCTGAATGTGATCGTATTCATTCGCATGATTTGATCTGATGTCTTTCTGCAGTGTTGTTGATCTGATGTCTTTCTGCAGTGTTGTTGATCTGATGTCTTTCTGCAGTGTTGTTGATCTGATGTCCTTCTGCAGTGTTATGGATCTGATGTCTTTCTGCAGTGTTGTGGATCTTATGTCTTTCTGCAGTGTTGTGGATCTTATGTCTTTCTGCAGTGTTGTGGATCTTATGTCTTTCTGCAGTGTGTCAGTGTTATTGATATGATGAGAAAGAAAGAGAGACAGACAGACAGAGAGATAAAGACAGAGAGAGTGACATGCATACACATTCTCTTTCTATCTCCCCCCCCCTCTCCTCCCCACTCTTTCCCAATCTGGCCCTGGTTAACAATGATGAAGGAAAACCTCTCAACACACACACACACAAAGCAACAACAACTGTCCATATGATATGTATTTATTTGTATTTACAATATCAACTCAATCCATTCTTGCTGCTTAGTATACATATATAATGTTCATGATGACAACGACAATAAAACTGATCACCATACTATCACATCTGCTATAACTTTCTCCTCACATTTAAGAATGTGATTGATATCAATCACATATTGTCCATAACAATGTGAACAAAATCAAGGTTGGTTGGCTTTTTTTTTTTTTAATCTATCTCAGTCTTTCAAAAATGATGAAACTAAATTATTTTTTTTAAAGCAAAAATAAAACCCAAACCCATCTAAATCACAACAAATGAAAAAAAAAGTCACCATAACCATCATGAAATAATTGAAGTCTGATACACTTCCTGAGTTTTCTCTTAGGCTGCCTTCCAAAACAATCAACCGTGTGTTCCAAAACAATCTGCTATGTGTTCCAAAACAATCAGCTATGTGTTCCAAAACAATCTGCTATGTGTTCCAAAACAATCAGCACTATTTTCCGAAACAACCAACTATTGTTCCAAAAATCAGCTATGACTGTGTTCCAAAACAATCAACTATGTGTTCCAAAACAATCAGCTAATGTTTCCAAAACAATCAGCTATGTGTTCCAAAACAATCAGCTAGCTCTCAGAGGAACACAAAGGTTTCAGTGTTCAATGTTCCATGCATTATTCTCTCATATCAAAACACTTATACACACAAAGCCAAATCTGTTCCTTGTTCTGTGTATCATCTCTCATATCAAAACACTAAAACACAAAGTTTAACTGTTCATTGTTCTGTGCATTTTTCTTTCATATCAAAACACTTGTACACACACTATAATAACAACAACAACAACGATGATGCATCATGAATGATGATGATGATGATGATGATGATGATGATGATGATGATGATGATGATGATATGATAAAATAATAAATAATAATAATAATAATAAAATAACAACAATAACAACAACAACAATAATGATAACAATAATACTATGGGATTTATTTAGCGCTGAATCTTGTAGAGCACACAAATTAAAGCGCTTGCATTCAAATTAGTCACGCGCAGGCAACCATTCACAAAATATAAAACACTTGTACACACAAAGCCAAATCTGTTCATTGTTCTGTGTATCAGTCTCTCATATCAAAACACTGGAACACAATGGTTTAACTGTTCCTTGTTCCATGCATAATTCTCTCTCATACCAAAACACAAGTACACACAAAGCCAAATCTGTCCCTTATTCCCCCCCCCCCCCCCCTTAAAGCTCAGGACACTGTGGCAGGCACAACCACAATCTGGGGCTGTGTGGCCCCCTCCCCCTCCCTCCTCCTCCCTCTCCCCTGCCCCCACAGCACGTAGGGAAATCCTGGGAAACTCTGACCTGACATGGGGTCTCTCCACTCCTTCACTGTAGAGGCTGCCCCCACCTCCCCCTGAAACCAGAGATACACGCAACGTTGTAATGTACTGTGTTGTGTTGTGTTGCAACATTGTACTGTGTTTGTTTGTTGTGTTGCAACATTGAAATGTACTGTGTTGTGTTGTGTTGCAACACTGTAATGTACTGTGTTGTGTTGTGTTGCAACATTGTAATGTACTGTGTTGTGTTGTGTTGCAACATTGTAATGTACTGTGTTGTGTTGCAACATTGAAATGTACAGTGTTGTGTTGTGTTGCAACATTGTAATGTACTGTGTTGTGTCGTGTTGCAATATTGTAATGTACTGTGTTGTGTTGCAACATTGAGATGTACTGTGTTGTGTTGTGTTGCAACATTGTAATGTACTGTTGTTGTGTTTGTGTTGCAACATTGAAATGTACTGTGTTGTGTTGTGTTGCTGTTGTGTTGTTGTGTTGCAACATTGAATGTACTTGTTGTGTCGTGTGTGCAATTGTAATGTACTGTGTTGTGTTGCAACATTGTAATGTACTGTGTTGTGTTGTGTGCAACATTGTAATGTACTGTGTTGTGTTTGTGTTGCAACATTGAAATGTACTGTGTTGTGTTGTGTTGCAACATTGTAATGTACTGTGTTGTGTTGTGTTGCAACATTGTAATGTACTGTGTTTGTGTTGTGTTGCAACATTGTAATGTACTGTGTTGTGTGTTGCAACATTGTAATGTACTGTGTTGTGTTGTGTTGCAACATTGTAATGTACTGTGTTGTGTTGTGTTGCAACATTGTAATGTACTGTGTTGTGTTGCAACATTGTAATGTACTGTGTTGTGTTGTGTTGCAACATTGTAATGTACTGTGTTGTGTTGTGTTTGTGTGTTGTACTGTATTGTAATGTACTAGGTGTGGTACTGTGTTGCATTGTAATGTATTGTATTGTATTGTAGTGCATTGCATTGCATTGTATTGTATTGTGTTGGTGTTGTGTTATGTTTTTAAAAAATATATCATTCTTTATATTGAGGACAATGGAATAAGCACTCATTTGATGACTTCAACAACAACAGCGCACAATTTGGAGGGGGGGGGGGGGGGGGTTGTTTTACTCTCCTTGTCTACACTGATAACTTTTAATGCATCAACATCCACAACTCTTGACACCAGAATTTTGACACAGCTTTCCTGACAGGATTACAGTGAACAATAACATTTTCCCAAAGTAAAAGAAGGATGTTAAAAAAAATCTCAGAAAGAAGCTTTCATTTTGAGGCTAACAGAATTGGAACTCATGCCTTTTCAAAATCCAGTCTCCATGTATATGCAGTTTCGTAAATTTTGTCATCCGTTCCTACCAGCACACAATGGCCTACCTTTCCAAAAAACAACAGTACTGGTTTTAACATATGCACAAGATGTTGTGATGATAAGGCAGCATAACAAAAATACACAAACAAAACCAGAGACTGTGTACATAACCACAACAATGAGGACTACTCAACTGTACTAAGAAAGCAGCAGCTTAACACTCAGCGTTGTCCTTATTTCAGCACTGACAGCAGACTGACGATTCCGGGCTTACTGCAGCACTGACTGACAGGTTGTTTGACCGGATGGCTTTACTCCAGCACTGACAGCGATGATGGCTTACTTCAGCACTGGCAGCGATGATGGCTTACTTTAGCACTGACAGCGATGATGGCTTACTTCAGCACTGACAGCGATGATGGCTTACTTTAGCACTGACAGCGATTGATGAATGGCCAGTTCAAAGGGAGGGCTGGGTGCCAGCCGCTGCTGGATTCTGTCACTGCTGCCTGACAGGCTGACTCCGGTGACATCCCCTAAACATCAACATCATCATCATCAACATCAATTGGTTCTTACTCAGAAAGCCTACAATGCTGCCACTGAAAGACATTATTCCTTAGAATTTATTTTCATTTCAATTTTTTATTATTATTATTATTATTAGTGAATCTTTGGTAAGTCATTTTCAAAATGATTCAAAAGTTGGTACCTGCACTTATTTTTCTCCACTACTTTTTCCTCAACAACATCAATTTTCATTATATTTTTTAAATATTTTTTTTTTTTATTCTCATGAATTACTTTTCGACTCTGGTGACATCCCCTAAACATCAACATCATCATCAACATCAATTTTCATAAAAACTTTTTTTTTTTAATTTATTCTCATGACTTACTTTTTTTCAACCAGTTCCTACATAACTAAACAATACCAACGAAAGTGATGGTCAAAAAAGTTCTGTTGGCAAAATGCTCCACTGAAATTCTTTAACAAAAAAAAAAAAATTCTTAGGAATTGAATGAAGCATACCAGAAAACTAGTGTTGAAAATTTAATACATATCCCACCCTTTGCTGTTTATTGAATCAATAACTTTCTAGGCAGTTTGGATGGGGGGGGGGGGGGGGGGGGGGTAGTGGGGACTACTTAGTGTTACATGTTTGTTCTTTGATATTTCTATCATGTGTTCTAAAACACAACTGTTCTTCATGTGTGCTGGTTTTATAGATCTACACAGTCAATGAAGTTTGATACATTTTCAAGCCTGTTATAGCAAACTGCAGTAAATAAAATGTGCTCATCAATTTACAGAAGACATGACAGACAGATAAGACATACAGACATCCAGAAACAGACAACATGCATGTGCATTATTTTAAAGTTTATACCTGTTACTACACACACAAGCACCGCACATCGCTGCAACACAACACACATCAACACACACATACACAACACAATTTACATGCACTTACATCAACCATCCACATAACTAAAATGAAATTCATCAAGCACATTGTGACACGAACCCAGAATGATGTAAATAAGCCTAAATAGTAATAATAATAACAACAACAACAACAACACATGGAATTTATATAGCGCTATACCTTGCAAAAACATATTAAAGCGCTTGCATTTAACCTATACAACACACAAACAATCAATAAAAATTAATAGTTTTAGCAATTTCAAATGTACACACACCACACACACACACACACACAACACACAACGCACCATACAATCACAACACAAAGACACAAACAGTATGGTATCAAGTAAACACATACACACAAAGACACAAAATCTAACGCCAATCAAAGACACAAACACACCTGCACAATATCATGTAAACATACACACAAAAACACAAAATCAAACACCAATCAACAACACAAACACACATGAACAGCTATGTCTAAGCACATGTGCAAGCATGACACTAGAGTGCACAAAGCAGATAATCCCAAGAAGAAAAAAAAAAAAAAAAGCAACCACACCTGTCGCATGGATTCCATGACCAGAAAACTGGGGCAGAACTTCAGGATTTGATCCCCTGCCCCAGAGCAACACACTGCCCCCACCTCCTTGTCTGCACCAAGTTATCATGTTATCATCATGTATCAAATTATCCATATTCATCATTCACAGATAATTATCATCATTATGTCATACCTCACTGTCTGTAGCAAGATCATTATTATCATGATAATTATCATCATCATCAAGATAATTATCATCATATGTCATACCTCACTGTCTGTAGCAAGATCATTATTATCATGATAATTATCATCATCATCATCATCATCATCATCAAGAGAATTATCATCATATGTCATACCTCACTGTCTGCAGCAAGATCATTATTATCATGATAATTATCACATATCATCACGATAATTATCATCATATGTCATACCTCACTGTCTGTAGCAAGATCATTATTATCATGATAATATCATCATCATCAAGATAATTATCATCATCATATGTCATACCTCACAGTCTGTAGCAAGATCATATATCAGATTTTATCATCAATTAAAATGTCATACCTCACTGTCTGTAGCAAGATCACTATTATCAGGGTGATAGAATTATGTCATATCTCACTGTCTGCAGCAAGATCATTATTATCATAATTATCATCATGGCAGCAAGATCATTATTATGGTGATATAGTTAGGTCATGCCCAGTCTGCAGCAAAATCCATTATCATGATGATATAATTATGTCATTTCTTACTGTCTTGTATGTCATACGAAACAAAGATTAGCAATGGATTCATATGACACGGACAGACAGAGACAGATAAACAGAAACAGAGAGACAAAGAGACAGAGACAGAAGCAGACAGACACAGACAAGGAGACACAGACACAGCGATAGAAAGATAGATAGAGGAATAAAGAAAGAGACAGAGAGAGAGAGAGAGAGAGAGAGAGAGAGAGAGAGAGAGAGAGAGAGAGAGAGAGAGACAGAGACAGAGACAGAGAGAGACAGAGAGAGACAGAGAGAGACAGAGAGAGACAGAGAGAGAGACAGAGAGAGACAGAGAGAGACAGAGACAGAGTCAGAGACAGAGTCAGAGACAGAGAGAGACAGAAAGAGTCAGAGAGAGACAGAGAGAAAGACAGAGACAGACAGACAGACAGACAGACAGACAGACAGAGAGAAGAGAGAGAGGAGAGAGAGAGAGAGAGAGAGAGAGAGAGAGAGAGAGAGAATACTTGGCTTTTTAGTTTACTCTTTCAAGATAGACAACTCACCTGCATACAGGCCAGATCCTGGCAGAGCGCTGTCCCCAATTCTTCCCCTTGCCTTGCCTCTCATGCCACTTGTGGTCACGCCTTTTCTTCAAGCACAGGAAATACTTTATTTATTTATTTATTTATTTATTTATTCATTTATTTATTATATTTATTCTTTTATTCTCTTATATCAAGGATAATGGAACAAGCATAGCCGCCGCTGTAGTCTAGTGGTTAGGGCGTTGGACTCGTAATCTAAAGGTTGCGGGTGCGATCCCAGCTTTCGGCTATGGCTTTGTGCCCTTGGAAAAGGCACTTTACGGCTATTTTCTCACCCCACCCAGGTGTAAAAGGGGTACCAACCTTGTGTTGGGGGTTAACCTTGCGATAGACTGGCGTCCTATCCAGGGGGAGTCTATGACTCTCAGTCGCTTAATGCCACAGAAACCGGGATAAGCACCGGCCTGATGAGCCTTAGGCTTGGGACAGACTTTAACTTTTTTTTTTAATGGAATAAGCACTCATGTGCTTTGACACACCTGGTTATATGTCATCACAACTTTTCTTCAAGCACAGAAAATGCACTGACACATCTGGCTATTTTCTCTATGATGCATATATATATACCAGCTTGAAACAATGGAATCTTTTCTATTTGCAACATGTTTAAAATTTTCCAAAAAAATAAAAAGGAAAATTTTTAAAATAGAAATAAACAGAACCAAGCTGATTTTAACCTGTCAGACGGTACATCCTGCATACAGAATAAAGTTCTACTGTTTTCTTTCTTTTTTTTTTCCCAGGCATTCCCTTTCACAATCTGGCACTGCTTAGTACAATAAAGAAATGAATGACAGAATGCACACATGTATACATAATTGTTTGACAGAGGAAAAAAAATGTCCAGCTCTAAGAAAGACTGACAGAATTACTCACATGAAAAAGACATAGCTGCATAATTATGTACTATCTGTTTTGTAGACTAAAATAGATGCAGTCATACACATCACCTATATAACATAGCTGTGCTGTCTTTTCTAGATAAAAACAGATGCAGTCATACACATCACCTACATAACATAGCTGCACTGTCTTTTCTAGATAAAAACACATGCAGTCATAGTGTATACACAACACCTACATAACATAGTGTATACACAACACCTACATAACATACCTGTACCGTCTTTTCTAGATAAAAACAGATGCAGTCATAGTGTATACACATCACCTACATAACATAGCTGTACCATCTTTTCTAGATAAAAACAGATGCAGTCATACACATCACCTACATAACATAGCTGTACTGTCTTTTCTAGATAAAAACAGATGCAGTCATACACATCACCTACATAACATACCTGTACCATCTTTTCTAGATAAAAACACATGCAGTCATTCACATCACCTACATAAACATAGCTGTACTATCTGTTTTCTAGATAAAAACAGATGCAGTCATACACATCACCTACATAACATAGCTGTACTATCTGTTTTCTAGATAAAAACAGATGCAGTCATACACATCACCTACACAACATACCTGTACCATCTTTTCTAGATAAAAACAGATGCAGTCATACACATCACCTACATAACATAGCTGTACTGTCTTTTCTAGATAAAAACAGATGCAGTCATCTACATCACCTATACAACAATTCATATTCTTACTCTTGTTTATATCTGACAGAGGCTGGGGAGGGAGGGAGGGAGGATGGACTGACCTACCTGCAGCAATGTCTCCCTGTGAATCCAGGACGAGGAGACCCAAGGTATCATGGGAGTGGTCAGCTGCCTCCGTCCCCTGCCCCACTCCCCCTTCCCTCTCCCTGACCTCTGACTTCTGACCTCCTCCATCTCCTCCTTCTCTGTCTTTCTCTGCTTTCTGAGGAACACAGGAGACAGGGTTGTTCACTTCTTGTTTCTTTGTTCATTCATTCATTCATTCATTCATTCATTCATTCATTCATTCATTCATTCATTCATTCATTCATTCATTCATTCATTCATTCATTCATTCATTCATTCACTCACTCACTCACTCACTCACTCACTCATTTACTTATTTATTTATTTTATTATTTATTTATTTATTATCTATTTATTTATTTACTTATTTGGGTTTTTTTTTCCTTTTATATCGAGGATAAAGGAATCAATATGCTGCCCTTTGTATCGAACAAACAGCAAAACCATAACAAAAAACTGTCTCTGTCTGTCTCTGTCTGTCTCTGTGTCTCTCTCTCTCTCCTTCCTTACACCTGCATCTCTCTCTTCCCTTGAACCACGACAAGGTCAGCATATACATATCCTGTCTTCTCCTGTCTTATCTTGTCTTTTTGCAGACGGTTCTCCTCCACTTCTCCTCGGCCCACATTACATTCCCCACTTTAAATTCCAAAGAGCAGGCCCATTTCAGAGTATAATATGTGAGGAAGGCTGAGGTCGCATGGTATTTATCATTGCATCTTTCATTTCTTCTTTGCATACATGAATTAGAGATCTTTAAACATGCATATTTTCATCTTCTGCATATATACACACAAAGGAAATAAGGCGCTAGCAGGTCTGCACTCAAAATTGACCAGGAGATCGTAAAAGTTCCCTTTATTAGTACCAGAGGGTTTGTTAACACTGGGTAGAGCAACTTAGGAATCTGTGACCTCATGATTTTCAATGCAATGCTTTTAATTAACTTGTATTTTCCTTTTAAACGACCTTCAAAGTAGTGTGTGTGTGTGTGTGTGTGTGTGTGTGTGTGTTGTGTGTGTGGTGTGTGGTGTGTGGTGTGTGTAGTGTGTGTGAGTGTGTGTGTGTGTGTGGTGTGGTGTGGTGTGTGTGTGGTGTGTGTGGTGTGTGTGTGTGTGCTGATGCTATAGTATATGAAAGCACTTCATTATATTTTGTATGTAGTTTGGATAAGGACTACATCAGAGATTCTTTAGGCAGCATCTTGTTGACGAGGTTTGACCCTCCTTGTAAACCTATCTGAATAAAACTGTAGCAGGCAGACGATTGAGTTGCTATTGATACCTTGGTTTAAACTGTACATATCACACATTTTATAGCACAGGTTTAAAATGTGACGAGGTGATAGCTGATATGCCTATGTGGTCGGCGGGCTATAAGCCCATCATTGAGTTGGATTGGTTGGCTAGCTATAGCCATAAAATATCAGTGGTGTGGGCAGCAATAGGTCTAATGCAACTCCAAGTAGGGAGTGAAAAAGTAGGCCTACCCGTTGAAAGCAGATCTCTCCATCTGTAGGCCTATAGGCCCTAGGCCTAGCCTTTATCATTGGTCTAGGCTAGGGATAGGACCTAGGCCCCAGTAGCCCTAGGGAGAGAAAAAGTAGACCTAGGCCTACCAGTTGAAAGGATGAGCTCTCCACGCCATTCTGCTGCTGCCTTTCTCCTTGTTTACACCTGCATCACTCTCTCTCTCTCTCTCTCTCTCTCCTGGCTCACACCTACATCTCTCTCTCTCTCTCTCTCCTGGCTACACCTAATCCTCCCCTTCTCCTTGCTTAGACGTAGCCTATCACTGAAACGGTACCCATCCCTCCCCTTAAAGAACCCTCAGAAGGCCTATCCACGCCCTAGGCCTAACCTTCCAGGCTAAAAGAATCCACAACAACAAGATTTTCACCATCCTAACTCAACCATGTAGACTTACATAAGGTTATAGTAATAACCTGCCAAAAAATCGCAATTGTTAGGTAGTATGTGCTCACAACTTGTGAGAATTTTATTATATAAACATTCTGAAACAGTGATCAATCGCTTTTATATTAAACAATTTTATGAATTATCTATAAACATTTAAAAAAATTGTTTTCAAATATTTAACATGGTTAAGAGAGCATTAGAATAGTATCAGTGTATTTATTTTCATTTATACAAATTGCAAACAAGTCAACAAAAAATAAAAATAATTCTGTACATACTAAATAAAGAATTTTTAAGGGAAAGCACTTTTGTGTTGTGGTACCCAGATTAGAGCCCCTTGAATTCACCTTGACAGTAGTATTACAGACATACATACAATAATACCTAATATTGTTGATATTTTTTTAAATATAGATATGATTAAATAAGATGACTACAAACAAATCAAGAAAATACAAAACAGAATTAAGAATGAATTACTTTTCTCTTTCTTTTTTCCCAGTCCTATCATGGTAGCCCATGAGAGAACTTAATATTAACACTCAAAACAAATCAAGAAAATACACCAACATCTCCTACAAAAGTCCTTCGTATGAGACCATAAACCCAGATCCTATGTGTAAGTGCATGCAGAGCAACATATGCACACTTTGAAATCTGTTCTGCTTTTTAAAAAAGAGTATGCCATTGTGTGCCAGTGGGAACAGATAACAAAATTTACAAAACTGCACACACACTGGGACAGGATGTTAAATAAAAAAAAAAGAGTGCTTATTCCATTATCCTTTAAATAAAAGAATGAATGAATGAATGAATGAATAAATAAATAAATAAACAGGCTAAACAAGGGATGAGACAAGACATACTCATTCTGGAATGCTGGGGACGGATAGCCTAGTGGTCAGAACATTGCGCTCGCAATTTGACGACCCGGGTTCGATTCCGGTCTAGGAGAGTTTTCTCCTGGAGTTAACATCAGTGCTGACTCCACTCTCCCCAAAAGTCCTTCGATGAGACTTTAAAACCGAGGCCCCGTGTGCGAACACACGCAGAACATCTTGCGCACACGTTAAATCCTGTTCCGCTTTTTGTAAGAGTAGGCCATTGCGTGCCAGTGGGAACAGATGACATTTACAAAACTGCATACACACGGGGACTGGATGTACAAAAGCACAAGAGTGCTTATTCCATTATCCTTGATATAAAAGAATAAATCAAATCAAATCAAATCAAGTGCAAGGTGAACCCACCTGCTTGTCTAAAAAGACTATGTCTAATGGAAATATTAACCGAGGCAACCTACAAATGTTAGCAGCCTGTTGACTGTTGATCCGCTAACATTTAAAGCTGAACTATTCTGATTTGGGGCAGGGGGCTCCAGTTGTGTTTGAAGCTGAACTATTTTGGTTTCAGGAAATGCTCAAGTTTTTTTTTGAGTTACGACTTCTTCAAAGGTTTTATTATAAAGACTCTTTTATAAATTTCAGACGATTTTGTTTCAGTTAAAACTAAGACAGAGAGATCTAACATACCATATTATACATACAATTTTATAATATATATATATATATATATCTGTGTGTTCCTGCAGTACCTGGATGGTGCTACATCCTCCAGGGCAAAGCCACAGTGCACAGCAAAGTCCTGGGCTCCCTGTGCGGTCAGCATGCTGTGAGGACTCCTCTCCATCACACACCGCGCCACTGAGGAGGCTCGACTAATTCTGATGAAAATGAAGGTCAATGATTAAGCATGATGACTAGCAACAATGACAATAATCACACACAGAGTGATGTGCGTGCACGTGTGTGCGTGCGCGACCGTGACCACACACAACAGTGACACACACACACAACACACACACACACACACACACAACACACACACACACCACACACACCATAGACACACACCACTACACTACAACAGTGACACACACACACACACACACACACACACACACACACACACACCACACATACACACACACACATGCACACGCACACCACACACACACACACACACACACACAGAGGAAGAATCCTACTCCCCACCCCACGCCTCACCAACAAGAAGATGGGAAAGAACTAAAGAAAGGACCACTGTAGGGAATTTTAAAACAAACTCAAAAAGACAAGTTCATCATAACACTCTGTATTACAGGAAATAGAACTGAGCTGTAGAGAGAAACTTGTACTGTATTTTTTTTTCATACCACTTCATGTCACAGCAGATTTCTCTGCGTGAAATTTGGGCTGGTCTCCCCAGGGAGAGCGTGTCACCACATTGACAAGTGCATGCTTATCCATTATTTTTTTTCCTGTCTGCAACTGTATTTGTTTCCCTATCAGAGTGGCTTTATTTTTGCCAGGGACAACCCCCTTGTTGCCGGGGTTCTTTTACATGCGCTAAATAATGATGTGTAACACATGGGACTTCAGTTTATCGTCTCATCCGAAAGACTAGTACCAGACCACCACTCATGGTCTAATGGATGGGGGAAAAGTTTGGGGCCCAAACGGCCCTGTGTTTGTTACCTCTGCATGCAGTGACGGCGCCAAAGCCGAGGTCCCTTCCTGACATGATAGCCGCATCCAGCTCCACTTCTCCTCGCTCATTAGCAGGTCCTCCTCTTCCCACCTGATAGGGTCCATAGCTGTCGTCTGCTTCAGCCACTGTAGGTACATGTAACAAAGTAAGTCAAGTCAAAAACACTTTAATTTAATCATTCCGTGAAAAGCAATTACAATACAATACATAGTATACATCAGAGCAAAACGTGACAATTCAAACTGCTTAGAGAGGTTTGGATGTATTTTTTTTTTAAATACCCTTTGAATATTAATTATCATAATAACACATACTAGCTTTTGGCTTTTTTTTTTTTTACATTAAGAAGGCTGGGTCACTTTCACTGGAGGAAAGAAATTGCCACAGTACATCATGCATTTTACAAGATTTTTTTATTTATTATTATTCTTTGCCTGCTTGCATGCAAACACACACACACACACACACACACACACACACACACACCACACACACACACACTGAAAACAATAATTTTAAGTATATTAATTTTATCACTATAGAAGGACAATCCAGAGCTATGGTAGTTATAAATAGCACGTTTACTATAGTGCATGATTTATAGCAGTCCCGTACATCTAGGCTATTAGGCTACTGCAAGTGCCATGTGTGTGACTCTCCCAAGTAACATTAACAGTCCAACCAATTGACTTCTCACTGTACTCAGACTCAGTCACACTGTGCTCGGATTGGCAGTGTGAGATGAGTTACAGTAGGCTAACATTAACAGTAACACTAACAGACCACGATCGTGGACAGTGTCGAAGCCAAAGTGCCACATAAGCTTGATCGGCTAGGCCTAGATCAGATCTATAGCTGTGCACACCGATCAACACATGTCTACTATTGTACTAAGCACGAGCACTGTACGACTCACCGTTCAAAGCCTTTTCCAGACAGTCGATGCATGATTCTCCTTTCTCTGCCAGTTCTGCCGCTGCCGCCACGGGTTGTACAGAGAAAGCCCACGTACCGACCACTACTGCCTGCTGTTTCCGTGTGTTCGCCATTGATCAATATGCTGTTTGAATCCGAAACTAAGAAATTCAATTATTATTCCCCTTTACTCTTCAACTAAAGGATAGCGCCCCTTGCTGACCTCACCCCCCCCCCCCCCCCCCCCCCCCCCCCCCCCCCCTGTCCCTTCTCCTTCCACTAATCCCGTTTATTTTGGTCTATAGATTATCTGTATCCGCGAAGCAACTTTAGCCAACTCCGCGAAGCACAAGGACAAGGCCACACAAGTATAGATCTCCGCGAAGCATTGCACACGGAGCGGCAACACTATATAAACCCTGCTGGCCTGTGATGGCAGTGTATTTCAGCGAAACTGCTACCAGCAAAGAGTTCTGGAAAGACTGGATTTTGTGACTAGTTTGTTGAAGTGTTGTTATACAAGCAGCCATTTCAGTTCGTCATAATTTCCTGAAACTTCTGTCACCTCGTTTATAGGTAAGTTGTTTATATTTTGCGTCATGTTAGTTTGGCTCCTATTCTGTGTGTGTTTATTCTTTTATTTTTATTTCATTTTATTCTTTTATATCGAGGATAAGGGATAAGCATTCTTGTGCTTTTTTTTTTACATGTGTGTGTGTGTGTGTGTGTGTGTGTGTGTTTGTGTGTGTGTGTGTGTGTGTGTGTGTGTGTGATAGATTGACAATCTTTATTTCCAGAGGTAACAAAGAAGTATCAACTTTGTTGTGGTGGTAGAACTTTTTTTTAATTATTTACATGAAGTAAGATTATACTGGCAAAACAGAGAATGAATGAATGAATGAATAATCTTTATTTTTCAAGGGTAACAGAGTAAGTAAGCAATACATACTTTTTTTCATCCGGCCCTTAGAGAGAGAGAGAGAGAGAGAGAGAGAGAGAGAGAGAGAGAGAGGAGAGAGAGAGAGGAGAGAGAGAGAGAGAGGTGTGTGTGTGTGTGTGTGTGTGTGTGTGTGTGTGTGTGTGTGTGTGTGTGTGTGTGACCTATATTTTACATACTGAGTTCCTGCTTTGTTTTTTTCTTTACTTTTTTTTAAAATATATAATTCAATCCCAGATTTTGGGTTATTTTGGGATTGGAATTTTTGCTGCTGATTGTCGTTTTTTGTTGTTGTTGTTTGGTTTGCTTTTTGTTTGGTGGTGGTGGTGATGGTGGTGGTGGTAGTAGTGGTGTGTATGTGTGTGCGTGTGTGCGCACATGCGCGCGCGCGTGTGTGCATTCAAGACTTAGACTCGCCTCCAATACAACGTGTCCAAAAAACTTGATACTTTCAGAAAAAAGAGCAGACTACCCCAGCAAAAATGGCGAGCCCAATGTACCCCAGTAACGGCCCTTTCCAAGTGGCCTTCTCCTTCGACACTACAGGCTCTATGCGCGGGGCACTAGCCGAGGTCAGAGGTCGCCTATCGGACATGCTGCAGCGACTACAAACAGACATCCCAGCCGTCACCACGGCTGTCGTCGCTCACGGAGACTACCAAGACTGCTACGTGACCAAGCACGTGGATTTTACCGCTAACCTACCAGAACTGGTGGACTTTGTCACCAACGTGGGCACCACAGGGGGCGGGGATGTGGCCGAGGCTTACGAGGTGATGCTGAGGCTGGTCCGGAGAGACCTCAGCTGGACTCCAGGCTCCCAGAGGGTTCTGGTGGTCATCGGTGATGCCTATCCTCACCCTCCCAGCTTCCATCTCAACAAGGATAAGATCGACTGGAAGAAGGAGACGGAGCTGTTGCAAGGGATGGTGAGCATGTTTTGATTGTTGTGGTTTGGGTGTGTTTTTTTGTGTTTTTTTTTAATGTTGTTTGTTTGGTGTGCATATATCATAGTGATGAAGTAGTTTGATGGTTGGTTTATTTGAAACATTGTGAAGTCAATGCATATATATATATATATATATATATATATATATATATATATATATATATATATATATAATATATATATATATAAATTATATTCATATAATGATATGTATATATATATATATATATATATATATATACACATATATACATATAAAAGATAAATAGATGGATAGATAGATAGATAGATAGATAGATAGATAGATAGATATTTTTACAGAGAGAGAGAGAGAGAGAGAGAGAGAGAGAGAGAGAGAGAGAGAGAGAGAGAGAGAGAGAGAGATTGTGTGTGTTTAAGAACAAAAGCACATACACTTGGTATTTTTCTTTTATTCGGATATACACCTCCTTGGTTTTAATTGAGCACCTCACCACAGCAGATGTAATCAGCCTGTAACTCCTGATTCACAGTAGCCTAGTTGTCCTTTCTTTTCAAGGAGTCAGAAGGTAGATGTAATGGCTCACTGTGTATTTCCTTAGATGCTGTCCTTTCTTTTCAGGGGGTGTAATGGCTAGTTGTGTATCTCCTGAGTCACAATCGCTGTCCTTTCTTTTTCAGGGAGTCAGGATCTACGGAGTGCAGGTGAACCGCAGTGTCCAGTCCACCGAGTTCTTCAAAACACTGACCACGATGACGGATGGTCAGCACCTCCATCTCTCCCAGTTCGGAACCCTCTGTGACGTCATCATGGCCATCTGCTACCGGGAAAAAGGAGCGGAATTTCTGAGCGTGAGTGTCATCTGTCTTTTGGGGAAATGGGATTTGATGGTGTGACATAATTATGATGTGAAGAGGATGAGCTATAATTCAGGGGTTTTTTTTGTTTTTTTCTGCCAGTGTAGTACACTAAGGACATTAGTTCTTTGGAGTGTGTGGACAATGGTATGATAGTTATTTCCATTTAAAATTAATAGCCTTGTGACATTAGAAATAGACAGTTTAAGTAGGCCCTATTCTATCATCATTTTCTCAGAATTAACATCATGCCACTTCATCGATTTGCCTCAACAGGTACTTGTTTGATATATACACACACTACCCT
>CM060328.1:5173720-5183720 GCA_030674155.1 Stramonita haemastoma | reverse complement strand
ACAAACACAGAGACAAACACAGATCGAGACAGAGAGAGATATTTGGAACGATTGTCATGTGAACAAATCGAAGACGCCGTGACGTGGGTGAGGAGAGAGACTAGGCTTTAGATGGAGTGAGAAAGTGGGGGAAGGGGAGGGGGGAATCGTGGCCAATCGGGGAAGAAAGAAAAGAAGATGGAGAAAGGGAGAGAGGGAAGGACAACAGGGGGGGCGGGGGGGGGGGGGGGGGGGATGGGGGATCTTTTCTTAGCTGGCGGTTGGCAGACGTCTGCCAAGATTGTCAAGCAGCAGGGGTTCCATTCTGTGTAGGGATGGAGAGAGGGAGGCAGAGACAGACAGACAGACAGAGAGACTGAGAGACAGAGTGACTGACTGACTGACAGACAGACAACGCTGCCAGATTCCCAGTCTATAGATCTAGTATAACACCAACATAGCCTGCCTGCCTGCCTGCTGTCTGTGTCTCTGTGATGTTGCTGAGACGTAACAGGAGTTAGATGTCTTGGGTAGTGCATGGGATGGCAATGTACACATGTAATGTCATTGGATAAGTTTGCTCTCTCTCTCTGTCTCTCTTTGTCTCTCTGTCTCTGTCTATCTGTCTCTCTGTCTCTATCTCTGTCTCTGTCTCTGTCTCTGTCTCTCTCTCTGTCTCTCTCTCTCTCTCTCTCTCTCTCTCTCTCTCTCTCTCTCTCTCTCTCTCTCTCTCTCTCTCTCTCTCTCCTCTCTCTCTCTCTCTTGTGGATATCTCTGTCTCTGAGATGATAAAGTGTTTGAATTGAATTGAATTGAAGCGTGCGCGCGCGCGCGCGCGCGCGCGCGTGTGTGTGTGTGTGTGTGTGTGTGTGTGTGTGTGTGTATGTGCGACGTGTGTGCCAAGTCATGTCAAAATGATCTTTATTGAGGGTAAAGTATTAAGTTTACATAACTTTTGTATATATATATATATTCTGCTTTCACAAAACAAACCAAAATAATCAAGAAAATATACCTCTAAAAGCAAACAAAACTCATTATTACTCTATGTTGAAAAGAACTAAGATTGAAAACAAGGGAGAAAAAATCCAGATCTCACACTATTATAAGATAAAACTAAACCAAGACAGTAAGTACAACATGCGCTCAATTCAGGCAGGCACTTTGTGAAGAAAGTTAACATCAGTGCTGACTCCACTCTCCCCCAAAGTCCTTCGGATGAGACTATAAACCGAGGCCCCGTGTGCGAACACACGCAGAACAGCTTGCACACACGTTAAATCCTGTTCCGCTTTTCGTAAGAGTAGGCCATCGTGTGCCGGTGGGAACAGATGACAATAACAAAACTGCATACACACGGGGACTGGATGTGAAAAAGCACAAGAGTGCTTATTCCATTATCCTCGATATAAAAGAATAAAATCTATAAAAAAAACAAAGAAAACAAAATGCCAAAAGTAAGAACAACACCCTACAAAGCTAGCTAGATATAAAAGGATCTCAGACAGGAAGAAAAGTGGTCTTACAACTTATCAAAATAGAGATTTCAACAAAAGTGTCTTGAACTTTTGTTTTCCAGGAGCTAAATCTAAAAAGTAGGAGGGGGGGGGGGGGGGAATTATTCTCGCAATATTCTTCCTGAATAAGCAAGGCTTGAAGTTTAGAGATTATTATTGGGTCTGGGTAAAAAATAGCCTACGAGTAGATCTATGCTTGTTTTTGTTCCAAGTAACACTTTCACAATTTTCTTTGAGATGTTTCCATATTATCTTGTACATCCATGGATATACATTTGTTGAAATATAGACTGTCTTGAAGGGGACTTTTTGTTGGTAACCACGTTCAGTGTATTAGGATTCAATCGGATTAGTTTGTCAGCTCTTCTATTCAGGCGGCTTGTATGCTTTAAGTTTGTTTTACGAGCACTGTCCCATGAGGTAGAAACATAAGTTATAAAAGATAGAATATGTGCGTGGTTAAGTTAAGTTAAAGTTAAAGTCTGTCCCGAGCCCTAAGGCTCATCAGGCCGGTGCTTATCTCGGTTTCTGTGGCGTTAAGCGACTGAGAGTCATAGACTCCCCCCTGGATAGGACGCCAGTCTATCGCAGGGTTAACCCCCAACACGAGGTTGGTACCCCTTTTACACCTGGGTGGGGTGAGAAAATAGCTGTAAAGTGCCTTTTCCAAGGGCACAACGCCATAGCCGAAAGCTGGGATCGAACCCGCAACCTTTAGATTACGAGTCCAACGCCCTAACCACTAGACTACAGCAGATATTACTTTTTGTGATTGTGTTAGATTCATTTTTTTTTCTAATCTTAAGTTGGTATTCGCTTACTAAAATGCGTTTTCTAAATGCGGCTATGTGTTCTGACCAAGATAAAAGGTCATCAATTGCTTCAGCTAGAACTTTATAATTATGAAACTACCTCTTCGAATATTAATTTTGTCTTTGAATACATATTTGAGCAGAGGGCAATCACAAATTCTGTCTTTTCTGCCCAGTGGTCACTATATGTAACTTTAAATGGCAATGTGTTGTACGCTGTGTAGTGCAGTGTGAGTGACATTTTTCTGTATATAAGTGAACAATAAAGGTTTTATCCTGTATCTAACACAAACTTTGCTGTATTTGATTTAAGAGACATGAGATTGAGAGTTCTATCCAGTCAATATGTTTAAATCCATTATTTGCCTTCATTTTATTGAGTAGTTTGTTGGGATTCCTATTACACTGAATTGATGTATCATTGGCAAACATTCAACTGACCAGTGAATATACAGAAGTAGGTTACTGACATACATAGAGAAAAGAAGTGGTCCTGCTATTGATCCCTGAGGTATTCGGTACTTCACAGGTCATAAGGTCGACCTCTAGGGCCCGATGTCAACAAGTTGTTGACGATTACTGAGAAAATTCATGAGTCTAAACATATAAAATTTTGGTTGGAAATTCTAAACATCTATGGCATTTTATTTTCTAAATGAGCTATGAGGAGAAAATGTCTAATTACATCAAAAGCTTTAACAAAATCGAGAAAAAGGACTCATGTTATATCGTTGTTATTGATTGGTTTGTATGTGCGTGCGTGCGCGCGCGCGCGCGTGTGTGTGTGTGAGTGTGTGTGCGCGCGCGCGCGCGCGTGTGCACGCACGCACCCACGCACGCGTGTCCAAGCATGGTGTGTGTGTATGTGTGTTTGCGCGCGCGCGTGTGTGATAGTACTTATATCAATGGTTTGTTTTTTCATTCCTTTCCTCTATTCATTTGTTTTGTTTGGTTGGTTGATTTTTTGTTTTGTATTTTTACATACATTTCTTCATTTAATTCCACGTTTGTTAGTCCGTTCCATCTGTAGTTCATTGGTGATTTTGTTGTGGTGGTTGTTGTTGTGGTTGTTGTTCTTGTTTGTACAGTCATTTACTTGTTTAATTACTTTGTTTTGAACTAGGTGTCGCTTTTCGTTTCTGCATTATCTAGAATTGTTCTACATTATCTATCTATAGGGGAAGGGATAGCTCAGTGGTCAGAGTACCCGCTTCCCCCATGCTAAGGTTAAGCAGCATTGAGCGTGGTTATCAAGTGGATGGTGACCGTTTCTGCATTTTGGCTTCAGAACAATCTCCCAGTTCGCTCAGGTGTAAATAGGTACCTGCCCTCTCTTAGGGTCAGGGGAGGTAAAGCAGCGAAGGAGATGAGATGGGCGCCGTCCTCAATATGCTGGCCCCTAGAGAAGCTGAGGTCTCTGACATCTCGCTCCTCAACGACCGTATGGGTTATGGAACACTTTTACCTTTACCCCCCTTTTTTCTATCTATTCATTATATTGGAATCTTAGTTTTCATTCAATCATTTAATATCTTATTCTTGACATCATTTTACTTACCGTTTGGGTTGCCATTATTTTTTTTTAATTACGTTCTGTTAAGAAAATGGAAAATGACCTGCATTTTGCAGTATTCTTTGCTACGATTATTTGGCTGTCATATAACAAGCTGCATGTGTACACTCCATTCCTAGCATTGGCCGGCCACCACTGGTCTTCTTGTCCTCCAAAAATGCATGGATTTGTATTGTCAGCAAGACAGACAGTGTGCATGTCATTTCAATGTGCATGGATTTATGTTGTCAGCATCAGCAGGGACAGGCAGTGTGCATGGCATTTTAATGTGCATGGATTTTTATTGTCAACAAGATTCAGTGTGCATGGCATTTTAATGTGCATGGATTTTTATTGTCAACAAGATTCAGTGTGCATGGCATTTTAATGTGCATGGATTTTTATTGTCAACAAGATTCAGTGTGCATGGCATTTCAATGTGCATGGATTTTTATTGTCAACAAGTTTCAGTGTGCATGGCATTTCAATGTGCATGGATTTTTAATGTCAGGAAGACAGACAGTGTGCATGGCATTTTAATGTGCATGGATTTCTATTTTCAGCAAGATACAATGTGCATTGATTTTTAATGTCGGCAGGAAAGACAGACTGGATGGCATGTTAATGTGCATGGATTTTTAATGTCGGCAGGAGAGACAGACTGAATGGCATGCTAATGTGCATGGATTTTTAATGTCGGCAGGAGAGACAGACTGGATGGCATTTTCAATGCTCAGAGTTTCAATGGAAGTTTTCATCTATTCCAGAGATGTCCCAACCATGCTAATCTTATAGAAAACGTTTTAGTGTCAAACTGAGCTTGAAAGATCAATGTTGCTGGTTTATTAAGCGAAAGACCAGGAAACCATAGTGCAGAAAAGTAAAAAGGATCTATCAATGTAGATCTAGTCCTTTCTGTTCAATACCTCGCTGTGAGTTCAGTCCAGAGGATGACTCTAGAACGTCTCTAACATCCACTTCACCTTCTCTGTTGCAGACAGGAAAAAAAGATAATGGGTAGGCGCTGCACTTGTGGCGACGTCCTCTCCCTGGGGACAGCCGCCCGAATCTCACGCAGAGAAATCTGATGTGACATAAAGGGATATAAAATGAAATAAAATTAAAATAAAATATAGATCTATGTGAGTCTGTTCTAGTCTTACAAATAAGATGATGAACCAAGGTCACGCATGCATTGCGCATACAGTGAATGTAAAAGAACCTTCGGCAAAAAACAGAGTTTTTCCTGGAAAAAAAATTCTGTAGGGTAAAAAAAAAAGTCATTCTTGTATAGAAACAAACACAGAGAGGTTTGGGTTTTTTTGTTTGTTTTTTAAAGAAAAATGGATGGCGCTATACTTGTGGCTACAGAGCTTCTCAGGGCCAGGTTAGGGCCTTAATGAAGATGCAGCAGGCATCATGCAAATCAGCCTGCAGGTTCGGAAGCGGGGGTGGAGGGTGGGGAGGGGGAAGGGGCTGTGCACGACAGACAAGAGGAGAAAGAAAGGAAGAAAGACAGGGAGAGAGGGACAGGCCACTAGTGAGTGAAGGCGGAAGGGATTCATCACCATCAGCATCAGCATCAACAACAGCAGCAGCAGCAGCAGCAACCACACACACACGCGTGCACACGCACACACGCGCACGCAAGCACACACATGCACGCACGCATACACACACGCGTGCACACACATGCACGTACGCACGCGCGCACACACACACACACACACTCACTCACACTCACTCACACACACACACACACACACACACACACACACACACACACACACACACACACACACACACACACACACACACACACACACACACACACACACACACAACACACACAGCTCACTCACACTCACTCACTCACACACACAAGAAACGAAAGAAAGAAAGAGAATGGCGGACAGACAGACACACACACACATGAACAGACAGACACACAGACAGACAAACAAAACTAAAAATGGACCAACAACAAGGCTGAAAACAAGCAAAGACAATCCACACACCCCTCCCCCCCCCTCCCCCCCATACCCCCCTCCACCCCCCAACCCCCCCCCCCCCTCCCCCAACATCCAATCCACCACCTGCAAAGCTCACTGTCAACAAGACACTGAAAAATGGCCAGGGACACTCTTCTCAACCCCCCACCCCCCACCCCCTCCCCTCCCCCTACCCCCCCCCCCCCCTGCCCCCCCACACTCACCCATTCCTCCCCTGACGTGATTTCTGCAAACCAATTCACACACCAATCCCTGCACCCCTTAGAATCCATCCACGGTACAAGAACCATTTCAGCCATAAATCGCCAATACTGTACTGTACCGAACCAATCACAACCTTCACACCTCCTCCCCTTCCCCTCCCCCTCTCCCCTCCCCCTCCCCCCTGTCCCTCCCTCCCTCCCTCCCCGAAGACTGATTGTAGCAGTAGTAGCAGTAGCAGCAAGCAGGTCAGTCAGCCTCACTGTAGTAGGCCTAAAGTGACTGAGGTCTGGTGGATATTACAACTACAGGCAGTGGTCATACAATAGCTACCGTTGACGTTTTAAACCACTGAGAGAGAGATGGAAGTGAAATCATTGGTCACAGTTAGTAGTAGTAGTAGTAGTAGTAGTAGTAGTAGTAGTAGTAGTAGTAGTAGTAGTAGTAGTAGTAGTAGTAGTAGTAGTAGTAGTAGTAGTAGTAGTAGTAGGTTGTTGTTGTTGTTGTTGTTGTTGTTGTAGGAGAGAGAGAGACAGAGAGACAGAGACAGAGAGACAGACAGAGACATAGACAGAGACAGAGACAGAGAGAAACAGAGAGAGACAGAGAGAGAGACAGAGACAGACAGACAGACAGACAGACAGACAGACAGACAGACAGACAGACAGACAGACAGTACAGGAATCGTGGAGAAAGAAGGGGAATGTTGAGGGTAGGTGGGGGTGGGGGGAGGCTGGAGAGATAAGGTGGGGGAGGGGGGAGTGGGGGAGGGGGGAGTGGGGGCGGGGATGAGGAAGCGGAGGGGATGGGATAAGGGGAGGGGGGCAAGGATTAGCTGGTTTGTTGCCGATTTTAGGGTAGGTGCCAACAAGTTTTGGGTGGATTTGTAGCTATTTGAAGACTGTTGAAGAGAGGGCGGGGGGGGGGGGGTGGAGAGAGGGGGGGGGGGGAGGCGAAGAGAGAGAGGAGGAGAGAGAGAGAGAGAGAGAGAGAGAGAGAGAGAGGAGAGAGAGGAGAGAGAGAGAGAGAGAGAGAGAGAGAGAGAGAGAGAGAGAGAGGAGAGAGAGAGGAAGAGAGAGAGAGAGAGAGAGAGAGAGAGAGAGAGAGATGAGAGAGAGAGAGAGAGAGAGAGAGAGAGAGATGGACGGATACAAATTAAACCACAGACGTAGGCAAACAAAGAAAATGACATTTTATTAGTTTTGCTGCATTGCTTTTTTTTGAAGAAAAAAGAAGAAAGAACGAAAGAAAGAAAGAGACCAAAATTCATCAAGTTTAATGACGAATTTAGATCTGTAAATGATATGTATTTTGATACTATGAATAATGTGATTTTTCTGATCTTTGCAGGAAAAAAAGTGTCCAAGAACCCTTCTTCAATTTTGTTTTTTCAAATGGCTACCACCTTCCAAATAACTTGTATTTGGAGTCATTTATGTTTCATTCATTCACCTAGACCTATATATTTGATCACTTATCCATTCATATCAACCTCTTCTTTCTCTTTGCCATTTTTTAAGTAGACCTCTCCCCCACACACTACCCCTCTCACACACACAAAAACACACGCACACATACAAATACACACACACGCGCGTGCGCACGCACACACACACACACACACACACACACACACACACACACACACACACACACACACACAACACACACAACACACACACACACACACACACACACACACACAACACACACACACGGTCAAGTGTTGGTTTTTTTTAAAATTCATTTTGTTAACTGCCCCTAGATCTATGTTGCTCTCTTTTTCTTCTTTACAAGTTTTTTTTTTCACTAGATTGCGGTCTTTTCTTTTCTCCTTTATTTTTTTTAATTTTTTTTTTTTTATCTGTCATGCCTGTTTGCTTGTTAGTTGTAGCTGTTTTGGTAGCTTTGTTTATTCATTTTCATTCCCACCTTTTCCAAGGAGGGTAAAGCAGCGAGGGAGAGGAGATGTACACCGCGTTTTAGATATGTTGACCACTGGAGAAGCAGAGGTCTCTGACATCTCTCTCTTCGAGGACTCTCACTTTTTTTTAATTATTTTTTTTTAGACATTCTACTTTTCCATGCACACTAATTTTTGCTTTGTTTGTTTCTCTGTTGTTTTCTTTGGCTCTCTTTAAAGCCACCTGAAAGTGGATTAGAATTAGTTCTATTGATTTTAACCTCGTCTATTTTGGCAACGTGTGGGCTGCGTCCGGTGTAATGTTGTTTTAGCTAGCCAGCTTCTTCTTTCTTTTATTTTTTTCATTCTGTTGTTGGTGCCAGAGTTTCGTGTTGCTGGTGATGATTTTTTTAATTTTCTTCGCCACCCCCCCCCCCCCCCCCCCCCCCCTTTTTCCCTCCTTCCGTCTGGTAGTGCAGAACACAATTTTCGTTTTTAAAAAAATCCCCTGCCATCAACACAGACCGCAGACACTTTTTTTTAATATATACATTTTTCACCACTTTTTCAAGTCACGGCAGATTTCTCTGCGTGAATTTCGGGCTGTTCTCCCCAGGGAGAGCGCGTTGCCACAAGTACAGCGCCACATTTTTTTTCTTTTCCTGTCTGCAACTGTATTTGTTTCTCTATCAGAGTGGCTTTTTTCTACAGAATTTGGCCAGGCACAACTCTCTTGTAGCTGTGGGTTCTTTTACGTGCGCTGATCAATTAGGTGTAACACACTGGACCTCAATTTATCGTCACATCCGAAAGACTAGCACCCAGACCACCACTCGTGGTGTAATGGATGTGAGAAAAGTTTTGGGCCCAAACAGGATTCAAACCACCGCACACTCCGACCCGGACTTTTCCTTTCTAGACAGGCGCGTTACCTCTAGACCACCGATTCACTTGTCTGTCTGTTTATCTGTCTGTCTGTCTGCTGACAAACCTGTAGAAGTTCTTTACTTTAACGCCTAGTCTGTATATTAAAAAAGGGGGAAGATAGCTCAGTGGTCAGAGCACTCGCTTTCCCCAAATCAAAGTTAAGCAGCATCGAGCGTGGTTACCAGTTGGATGGGTGACCGCGCCTTGGCTTCAGTGCAGTTCCCCCAGTTCACCCAACTGTAAATGGGTACCTGCCCTCTTTAGGGTCAGGGAAGGTAAAGCAGCAAGAGAGAGGAGATGGGCGCCGCCCTCAATATGCTGGCCCCCTAGAGAAGCTGAGGTCTCTGACGCCTCGCTCCCCTACGATCACATAGGTTATGGGACACCTTTACCTTTTTTACCTGTATATCAAAGGTGAGTACTTTGTGTCCTTAAAGCCCTATACTCTACACGGTGATAACAGTCTGAATTCTCTACCCACAATGCTGAGGTCCAGGCCTATATATTGTTCAATCCTATGAAGCCTATGACGTCACCTGTCATCATTCCCCCCCCCCCCCCCCCCCCCCCACTTGCCAGAGGAAAAGGTTTGACCAGGGGTCAGATCAAAGTGCACAGGTTCAATAGGAAAGTCAGCTTTGCTGGTGGAAGAGGAAAAGTCTAAAAAAAATATGTTATATATGTTTCTCATTACAATCAAAAGTGAGAACTACAGGTGACTGACGTCACACCGACCCCCACCTCAAGGGGATGGAACTTAAAATTAACCCTGTTGGTATGAAGAATGCAGAGAAGGTGCAGGCAAACCTGTCATTATGTCACAACATTGCTTCATGTGGATGGTAAGGTTAAAGGTAAAAGGTAAAGGTGTCCCGAAACCTGTGTGGTTGTAGGGGAGCGAGGCATCAGACACCTCAGCTTCTCTAGGGGCCAGCATATTGAGGGCGGTGCCCATCTCCTCTCCCTCGCTGCTTAACCTTCCCCGTCCCTAAAGAGGGCAGGTACCCATTTACAGCTGGGTGAACTTGGAGAGGGGGGGGGGGAGGGAGTGTGCAAAACGGTCACCCATCCAATTGGTAACCATGCTCAATGCTGCT
>CM060328.1:5143720-5171220 GCA_030674155.1 Stramonita haemastoma | reverse complement strand
TAGGTGGATGGGTGACCTGTTCGCGCGCCTTGGCTTCAGTACAGTCCCCCAGTTCACCCAACTGTAAAATGGGTACCTGGCCTTCTTTTAGGGTCAGGGAAGGTAAAGCAGCAAGGGAGAGGAGATGGGCACCGCCTTCAATATGCTGGTCCCTGCAGAAACCGAGGTCTCTGATGCCTTGCTCCCCTACGACCACATAAGTCATGGGACACCTCTACCTTTACCATTTTTGAACGTATGTCCCAAAGTAAGGAGAAATCTAACTTCTTTTCTTTTTTTTAATTCAAGGTGCGCGCGGAATGTGGACTTCCGCCATTTTCAGTTTGAACAGGCTGCACGCACCTGCGCAGAGCGACATCCGATACGTCACATCCTGTTCCGCCCAGCCATGTCGCGGGCGGCGGCAATTCTACCAGAGACACGGGCAGGAGTGCAACAAGATGGCGGCACGTCAAGCGCCCTCTAGAGGGCCCGGCTGTCCCGCTGACAAGGGAGACAATGCCAGTCGGTGTCACCAATTTGTTGGCTGTCGCATCATCAGCAAGAGAGGAGGGAGAGAAGCCAGAGTTGGGGGAGAAAAGGGGGTGATGGGGAAAGGGGGGGTTGGGTGGGGGATGGGAGGGGGGGGGGGAGGGCAAAGGGGGTGCAAGCTTACTAGACTTTGCAAGGTGATGCTTAGGCCAGGTGTGTTGTGTGTGTGTGTGTGTGTGTGTGTGTGTGTGTGTGTGTGTGTGTGTGTGTGTGTGTGTGTGTGTGTGTGTGTGTGTGTGTGTGTGTGTGTTTGAATTTTGAACAAGGACACACTATGCGCCATTCCCACAGCTACTAATAATCCATTTTATTCAGAAGTTGTTATGTGGTGTGAGAAATAGGCAATTATCTGAAATTAAAAAAAAAAAAGTAATGTACTTGCAGAATTTTCTGAAAAATGTGTGTTTTTGATTTGATTAGTATTGATTATATTTTGACGATAGCCCAGCAGGCTGAGTGTGGTTTTTGTCATTGTGGAAAGAACATCTCTTTCTTTTTCTTTCCATTCGGTTCATGGTGTTTTGTTTGCTAACAATTATTGTTACGTTTTGTTGAGTTCTACTTGTATTGTCATCTGCAAGGTCAAAGTCTTCCACTGTTGATTTCTGGGGTCCTGGTGATGGCTGCAGAACTGCTGTCCTGGTTACCCAGCCTGCAGAAATATAAAACTGTTCGTGGACTTCGATGTGTTCAGCTTGGACGACATAGTCATAGACTACTTACTGAAGAGTCTCTGTGCATGCTGGGCCCTTATTCATCCTAAGAGATGTGACCTCAGGGATAAGTCATGAATTTTTTAGTTAACTGCAGGGATAAGTCTTTTTTGTTAGTTAACTGCAGGGATAAGTCTTTTTGTTTAGTTAACTGCAGGGATAGGTCTTTTTGTTAGTTAACTGCAGGGATGTCTTTTTGTTAGTTAACTGCAGGGATAAGTCTTTTTGTTAGTTAACTGCAGGGATAAGTCTTTTTGTTAGTTAACTGCAGGGATAAGTCTTTTTGTTAGTTAACTGCAGGGATAAGTTCTTTTTGTTAGTTAACTGCAGGGATAGTCTTTTTGTTAGTTAACTGCAGGGATAAGTCTTTGGTTAGTTAACTGCGAGGGATGTCTTTTGGTTAGTTAACTGCAGGGATAAGTCTTTTGGTTAGTTAACTGCAGGGATGGCATACATTTTCCAGTTAACTGATTCAGTTAAGTCAGAAATTGTTCTAGTTAACTGTAGGGATGCGTCTTAAATCTTCTAGTTAACTGCAGGGGTAAGTCAAGTCATACATTATCTAGCGGACTGCAGGGATAAATCAAGTCATAAATTATCTATCACCTAGTTTATGATCATATCTAAAGTAAAGCAAGGCTGACATTGCTTATGTCCATCACGCTCCCATCGTCTGTCCAAAATGAGCATTTTATAAAGTCAGGTATGGGATAGTTCATTGGTCAGAGCACTCGCTTTCCCCCAGCCAAGGTTAAGCAGCCTCGAGCATGGTTACCAATTATAATTGGATGGGTGACCGTTGGCACGCGCCTTGGCTTCAGTACAGTTCCCCAGTTCACCCAGCTGTAAATGGGTACCTGCCCTTTAGGGTCAAGGAAGGTAAAGCAGCGAGGGAGAGGAGATGGGCACCACCCTAGCCCTCAATATGCTGGCCCCCTAGAGATGTTGAGGTCTCTGATGCCTCGCTCCCCTACAACCACATAGGTTATGGGACACCTTTACCTTTACCTTTTTAAGCATTGTTTTCCATGTAGAGAGCCAGGTTGGAAGTATGAAGACAGAAATGACTCCACTGACACTTGTTCCTGTTGATCCCATCTCAGCTGATTTGTTGCTCCATTTGCTTTTTTTTCGCCATTTTTCTCTTTGGGTTTTCCTTCATTTTGGAATTGTTTTCTTTCACATATTATTAACTTCTCTTTTGCCTAGTACAAAGCCCTATTTTCAGAGTTTCAGGTTCAAATAGTTTTTTTTTTTGTATCTTCCAGAACTTGCATGCACCCCGACCTGAAAAAAGTCAATGTTTAGGATGGGTGGTCTTTATGGGCACGTGCAGAGCACCAGACAAAATGAAAGCTCTGAATTAATGGGGGTGTGTGTGTGTGCCTGCATGTGTGTGTAGTGTGTGTGTGCTTGTATGCTGGTGGTGAGAATAGTATGAGAGAGAGTGTGTATGCACAAGACAAAATGAACTGAAACAACAAAACTCCCACCCCCCAAAAAAATGCAGATGGCCACCACACGAGTTAGCTCCCCTCCCTACCAGCAGGAAGGGGGGGGGGGGAGGGGGGCAGTAACGATCACAGCCCATCAGGGGCGGATAATTGATAAGCCGCCAAGGGAGCGCAGCCCGCCGCGCGCAAATTAATACACTTTCCGCAAACATCATAAGTCGAGGCCAGCCTGCTCCCTAATCAGGGCTATCTTAGCCAGGCGCCTTCTAAACACATTATCGCCGGGCCGCGCACACGCCGTTGCATGCCAGCAGTGGTCAAAGGCCATCGCTTCGCGCCGCCATCTTGCCGGCCTGTGACGTCCTAGCGCGTGATTGGCCCGGGTGCACGTGCCGCTAACTGAATCACCTCCTGCCCGATTCGGGGTTCCCTCCCTTCTCCTTCTCTCCATCCTCTCTCCTTCCTCTCTCTTCTTCCCTCTTCCCTCTCTCTATCTTGCACAGATTTGCTTTCTGTCTGTGTGTGTGTGTTGTGTCTCTGTCTCTGTGTGTGTGTGTGTGTGTGTTGTCTGTCTGTCTTGTCTCTCAGGTGTGTGTGTGTGTGTGTGTGTGTGTGTGGTCGTTGTTTGTCTTGTGTGTGTGTGTGTGTGTGTGTGTGTGTGTGTGTGTGTGTGTGTGTGTGTGTGTGTGTAATGTGTGTGCTTGCACGCGTGCATACAAATAATTATGTGTGTGAGTGCTTGCACGCGTGGGTACAAATATGTGTGTGTGTGTTGTGTGTGTGTGTGTGTGTGTGTGTGTGTGTGTGTGTGTGTGTGTGTGTTGTGTTGTGTGTCAGGCGTGGATATAGTGTGTGTGTGTGTGTGTGTGTGGTGTGTGTGTGTGTGTGTGTGTGTGTGTGTGGTGTGTGCCTGCGTGTGTGTGTATGTGTGTGTGTGTAATGGTGTGTGCTTGCACGCCTGCGTACACATTTGTGTGTGTATAATGGTGTGTGCTTGCATGCCAGTGCGCAAACGTGTGTGTGTGCGTGCGTGCCTGCATGCGTGCCTGTGTGGTTGCCCTAGCTAAGTGGGCGAGCATTTCATCATACTCATGCATGGCACAGTGCTCATGAATTGAGACAATCCCCAAAAGAAAATGAAGTTCTGGATCTGGGTTCTCTTTCACACTCTGCACTGTGAATAAAGAGGAGCGTGATCAATGAAAACAAGGGCAGTCCAAAACATTACTGAAGTTAAAAGTTAAAGTCTGTCCCGAGCCTAAGGCTCATCAGGCCGGTGCGTATCCCGGTTTCTGTGGCGTGAAGCGACTGAGAGTCATAGACTCCCCCCTGGATAGGACGCCAGTCTATCGCAGGGTTAACCCCCAACACAAGGTTGGTACCCCTTTCACACCTGGGTGGGGTGAGAAAAACATACACAAGGGCAGTCCAAAACATACACAACGGCAGTCCAAAACATACACAAGGACAGTCCAAAACATACACAACGGCAGTCCAAAACATACACAACGGCAGTCCAAAACATACACAAGGGCAGTCCAAAACATACACAACGGCAGTCCAAAACATATACAACGGCAGTCCAAAAACATCCATAACGGCAGTCCAAACATACACGAGGGCAGTCCAAAAAATACACAAGGGCAGTCCAAAACATACACAAGGGCAGTCCAAAACATACACACAAGGGAGTCCAAAACATACACACGAGGGCAGTCCAAAAACATACACAAGGACGGTCCAAAACATACCACAAGGGCAGTCCAAAACATATACAGAACGGCAGTCCAAAAACATACACAAGGGCAGTCTAAAACATACACAAGGGCAGTCCAAAACATACATAACGGCAGTCCAAAACATACACAACGGCAATCCAAAACATACACAATGTGTAGTATAATGCCTATTTTCCAAGGGTTATGAATAGTGTCGTATTGTATTGCATTGGCTGCATTGCATTGTATTGTGTCATATTGCACTGTATTGATTGCATTCTGTACTTTCTTCCTGGAGTTATCATTAATCCCAACTTCATTCCCCAGCAAGCCTATAGGATAAAAGCATAAACACAGAGAGATCCCATGTGCCAATGCAACATCATAACATCATTTGGCACACAGGTAAAAAATCTGACATCTTTCAGGAAACAGAAGAAAACCAGGCCGGGATTGGCCAGTGTCTGGGAAAACATGAACATGCCCAGCATGCATCCACCTGTCACCTGAAGAAAAGGGATGGGCTCCGCCACGTTCAACTTGCCCCAAATAGGCACTCTCCCTTAAACAACGAATTGCAGCGTCCTTAGTGAGTCCTAATGCCGCCCGCTGTAGTCTAGTGGTTAGGGCGTTGGACTCGTAATCTAAAGGTTGCGGGTTCGATCCCAGCTTTCGGCTATGGCGTTGTGCCCTTGGAAAAAGCACTTTACGGCTATTTTCTCACCCCACCCAGGTGTAAAAGGGGTTACCAACCTTGTGTTGGGGGTTAACCCTGCGATAGACTGGCGTCCAATCCAGGGGGGAGTCTATGACTCTCAGTCGCTTAATGCCACAGAAACCGGGATAAGCACCGGCCTGATGAGCCTAGGCTCGGGACAGACTTTAACTTTAACTAAGTGACTCCTAAAGCAGTTTAGGAGAAGTCAGAAGTCAGTCATCATTCTAATGACTACATTATTTATTTATTTATCTATTTCATTTATACCACTTTATGTCACAGCAGATTTCTCTGCGTGAATTCGGGCTGCTCACCCCGGGAGAGCATCGCCACAAGTGCAGCATCTACCCATTATTTTATTTTCTCTTTCCTGTCTGCAACTGTATTTCTTTCCCTATCAGAATGGCTTTTTTCTACATAATTCTACCCTCTTGTTGCCATGGGTTCTTTTACGTGCGCTAAATAATGATGTGTAACACACGGGACCTCGATTTATCAGAGCACTGGCTTTCCCCCAGCCAAGGTTAAGCAGCATCGAGCGAGGTTACCAGTTGGATGGGTGACCGTTTGCGCGCCTTGGCTTCACTACAGTCCCCCAGCTGTGAATGGGTACCTGCCCTCTTTAGACTCAGGGAAGGTAAAGTAGCGAGGGAGAGGAGATGGGCGCCGCCCTCAATATGCTGGCCCCTAGAGAAGCTGGGGTATAAAACCAACTGGACTGTCCTTGCTTGTGTTGACCAGGGCGTTGATAAAAGCAAGGACAGTCAAGTTGGTTTTAGATCTATACCCCGTTTTAAACTGTATATAGTTGCACCACTTTTAATATTAGTTTTAAAATGTGACCAGGTGACAGCCCCGATATAGCCTGTTCGGTCGGTGGGGCTCTAAGCAACATCATTGGATTGGATTGGATTGGATTGGAGTGGCTGAACAGGATCATGAAATACCCACGTTCAGCTTTGAATACCTTTGTTGCTGCCCTACATGCCAAGAAGCATACAAAAAAGGCTTGGATGGATGGAAGGCTTTGAAATGGAGTGTGATCCTGTATATTTTATTGTTTTGAATAAAAAGGGCAAGTTCTCTGCTTTTTTTCTATTATCTAGTAAGCCTAAATCTTAAATAGTTCGTGCTTTGTTGTAAATGGTAAATTTTGTACTGTTTGTTCTAAAGCATTTCACAGGTATTTACAATGGGGCCCTTGCGAGCGCGTGTGCATGCGCAGACACAATACATGCACACACACATGGAGAGAGAGAAGAGAGGAGAGAGAAGAGAGAGAGAGACACAGACACACACACCACCACACACACACACACACACACACACACACACACACACACCACACACCCACCACTCTCTCTCTCTCTCTCTCTCTCTCTCTCTCACACACACACACACACACCACACACACACACCACACACACACACACACACACACAACACACACACACACACACAGACAAGAACATTCCACGCATAAATCTATCCATGTTTTTGTTTTTTTTACCACCACCACCACCCTCCCCCCACCCCCCCCCCCACTCCCCCCCACCCCCCCTTGCAAGGCCCCCCACAAAAATTCACTTTCAAACCCGCGGTGTACATTACCGTGCGAAACAAATTGTTCTACAACTCGATTAGCGCGCGCAAGGCAGCGCTCGAGCGCTGCTGGTGATGAGTCCAGATGACGTATTGATGCAGCGGCCAGGAGGGGGAGGGATGCAGAGCGATCCCCCAGCTCCCCTGTTGTTGGGATTCAATCAGGGGATCTGGCCTTCGTCCACTTGTCAGTCTAAGCCTACACACCCGGCAGTTTGGGGAGAAAGGGGGCGGGGCAGGGGGGGAAGGGAAAACAAATTGTTTGGTCACTCGCTTTTAGTTTGCAGGCCCCGGCTAAGCTCTTGAGCAGAGTTTGGGTACGCCCTCTTTTTTCCTCTCTCTCTCTCTTCCCTTGACTTGACAAGTGGCCGGTTAGGTTAGGGCAAAGAGAAAATCAAGATTTGTTTTCTGGGAATTAAGGTTTCTTCCAGCACTTGGGTTGTTTTTTTGGGGTTTTTTTTGTTTATATGTTGGTGTTTGGTTGTTTTGTTTAAACTTTTCTATGCATTTGGGTTTTTTGGGTTTTTTTTTTTTACAATTTTTTAAAATTTGGTTTCCTATGTTTGTATGCTCGGCTTTGTGTTATGTTTATGTTATGTTTTGTTGTTGCTTTTGAGGATTGTTTGTTTTTCTCTGGCAAAGGTATATATTCGTTTTATTTTTTTCTTTCCATTTCGGTTTTGTGAGGAATAAAGGAGATCTGGTGTGTCTTTAAATGTTAGCATAGCCAAATGCAACACACTTTTTTACAGAAAAAAACCTTGTTCGTATTTCAGAGGGCAAAAATGGGGTAAATCATTATTTAAAAAACACCAAATTGTTATAAAAATGATCTAATTCACTGTCAGGTAAGTTTGCTTGTTGTAATAAACGTTGTTTTTGTGGGCTTTTTCCCATTTGTTTACAAAAAATGGTGTTCGTGTCTACTGGCTTAATTCTTATGCTTCTTGTTGGTCTGCACATTTGCCAAAACTCTCAAAGGCACCAGCAAGCATACACATGCACACATACAAGCACAACAACAACACACACACACCATAGCGCCACACACAATCGCACAACAAAGCGCACACACAAGCGCTCACAACACACACACACACACACACACACACACACACAACACAGCCCTCTCTCTCTCTCCCATGACAGGAAATATAAAAACAATTTGAATTTGACTCACTTGCACACAACATAGCATGCAACACATGGCACTCAGTGTGTTTCCTATGGCATATGCACAACACACACACACACTCCTATTTACACACCTTGTGTGTGTACACATATAAACACACATGCACGCGACCGCATTACCTCGATTATAATTAGGCTGTTTGAAAAGAATGTTAGGGAAGAACACATTATGTACACCACAAACATGAGCACATAGAAAAATGATAAATGATGCATGCGAAGGGAGAGAACCTCTGAATATGCATAATGCAGCTTTAAAAAATTGATAAACGAGGCATAAAACAACCCAACAACAACAAAAAACCAACAAAAAAATGACCTACCAGTGAAGGAATAATGATATATTAGCAAACAATACGTACAATAATTTTAACAAATTATTGAAAAACAATCCTCTTCCTCTCCCATCCATCAACACACACATCACGCACACACACACACACACACACACACACACACACACACACACACCACACACCTCTCTCTCTCTCACTCTCACACTCGCACATCTACAACCACACACACACACACACACACACACACACACACACTAACACACACACCTAACACACACACCACACACACACACACACACACACACACGTAACGTACACGCCCACACACACACACACACACACACACACACACACACACACACACACACACACACACACACACGTACAAGTACTACACAACACACACACACACACACACACACACACACAACACACACACACAACACAACAAAAACAACCCACACACACACACAAACACACAACACAACACACACCAACACAACACAACACAACAAACACAACACACACCCACCACTCCACCACACAACACAACACAACACACACACCACACCCCCACCACCACCACACCACACACATATACCAAAAAAAACTTTACTCCACAACAGCACAGAAGACCCCTGATGACACAATGCCCCTGCCTACTAATGGGTTTATGGAGAGAAGACAGAACGCCTTATGGCCGTGTTGACAGTTTTACCACTCTTTCACACCTTTAGGGGGAAGGGGTCAAGACATAGTCTAGTCATACCCAGGGACAAACACTTTACAACCTTTGCAGCCAAAACCAAAACAACGCTCCTAAAAATAATGGCGGCAAGACACACACCCTTCGCTATTGTGCTAATAAGCCTGTCGCGCGTTGACGCTTTGCTTTACAATTGTGGTTAAGCATCGGAATCATGGGTTGTGTCGTTAAACTCATATAAACTAATGTTCGTGGTGGTGTACGATTGTCATCATAATACCACGGCGCGCGCACAGGCACACACACACACACGGACGCACGGACACACGGATGCACGGGCGCACACACACACACACACACACACACACACACACACACGGACGCACGGGCACACACACACACACACACACACACGGACGCAGACAGAGGAGAGAGAGAGAGAGAGAGAGAGAGAGAGAGAGAGAGAGAGAGAGAGAGAGATTGAGATTTGGGATTAAGACGAGGGCGTTGTGTGCTCCCCTAATGTAGTGTGGTGTGACATGTTTGTTGGGGACAATTACAGTTCAATTACAGAGGCTTGACATGTTTCAATGTGTGTGTGTGTTGTTGTTATTATTGTTGTTGTTATTGTTGTTGTTTTTCACTTACAGTGGCTTGTAATGGATGTTTCAATGTATCTATTTATTTATGTATTTATTTATCTATCTCTTTATTTATTTATCTATTGAGGAGAAAGTAGTGAGGAAAGATAAGTGCAGGTACCAACTTCTCAATCATTTTGAAAATGACTTATCAAAGATTCAAAAAAAAATTGAAATGAAAATAAATTCTAGGGAATGATGTCTTTCAGTGGCAGCATTGTAGGCATTTCTGAGTAAGAACCATGCCTTTGGCCTGACCTGACTCGAGTTTCGGCTCCTGGATGAGCCCTCATCAGAGGTCCCGGCGGTGATTGAAACTCCACCTGCTGTGGTACCTTACAGCAAGACACTTTTCAAAATTTCAAAGTGTCAATTGCATTCAAAGGAATATTTATATTCCTGTGGCCTTTTGAAGCTGCCCTCAAAAGACGATGATAAAAAGAGAAATTTATTTATCTCTTTATTTATTTATATAGATTCTATTCTTTTATTCTTTTATATCCAGGATAATGGAATAAGCACTCGTGTGCATGTTTACATCCATGTGTATGTGTCAATATGCATGTGTGTGTTGTTGTTGTTGTTGCTGCTGCTGCTGCTACTGTTGTTGCTGTTATTGTTGTGTAAGTCGGTAGAAGCAATATCATCCCGTAGAATTCGTACCGTGTTTCTGACACCAGGTTTCTTCCAAATCAACAACTTTAAATTACAGAATGAAGTGAGTGTCCTGTTTTTTAGCAGCAGTGACGTGCAAAAAGGTTTTTTTTTTAAAAAGGTAAAGGTGTCCCATAACCTAGGTGGTCGTAGGGGAGCGAGGCATCAGAGACATCAGCTTCTCTAGGGGCCAGCATGTTGAGGGCGGCGCCCATCTCCTCTTCCTGCTGCTTTACCTTCCCTGACCCTAAAGAGGGCAGGTACCCATTTACAGCTGGGTGAACTGGGGGAACTGTACTAAAGCCAAGGTGCGCAAACGGTCACCCATCCAACTGGTAACCACGCTCGATGCTGCTTAACTTGACTAGGGGAAAGCGATCGCTCTGACCACTGAGCTATCCCACCCCCATAAGAGATGTACGGGGAACAGTAAGGGGAGGGAGACGAAGAGGCAGACAGAGGAAACGATGAGAAGACATCAGAGAGTGGACAGGCCTTGGGTGGAGCGATCTGCTACGAAAGGCGGAGGAGGACAGCGTGGAGTGGAGGAAGCTGGTTGCAAAATCTTCAGTGGTACCCCCACGATCCGCGGGACTACGCTCAATATTCGCAATCCCAAAAACAAAAAGACAATGCTTTTTTCCATACTTTATGAAAAAAATCTGTGAAAATCACCAACAATTTTTCCCACTAGGTACGCAATAGAAGATACTACATGCCCGCAAGCTAAAGCGTGACTGTAACCTGTGGGTCCCATTAAGGTTATGGGGCAGGAGGTGGGTGGAGGTGGAGGGATGATGATGACAGATTTGTTGCTTCCTTTACTGCCCCCTCTTTCTTCACCTGCAGCAACCTTAGGCCTTCATTGTTCACCACACAATTCTACTGCTCTTTCTCTTCTTCAGGATGGATAATATGGGATAATGCGCACACACACACACACACACACATGCACGCACGCACGCACGCACGCACGCACGCACGCACGCACACATATTCTATCTCTCTCTGTGCCCTCTTTGTCTCTCTGTCTCAGTCTGTCTCTGTCTATGTCTGCTTGCCTGTCTGTCTGTCTGTCTGTAGGACAGTCTTGGCCAGTCCAGATGTTTGTGTGATTTGTTTTTGTCATAGCATCACGATGATGATGATGATGATGATGATGATGATGATGATGATGATGATGATGATGATGATGATGATAGTAGGTGGTGGTGGTGGTGGTGGTGGTGGTGGTGGTGGTGGTGGTGGTGGTGGTGGTGGTGGTGACGATGATGATGATGATGATAGTGGTGGTGGTGGTGGTGGTGGTAACGACGACGATGATGATGATGATGGTGGTGGTGGTGGTGGTGGTAGTGGTGATGATAATGATGATGGTGATGATGATGATGATGATGATGATGATGATGATGATGATGATGATGATGATGATGATGATGATGATGTGTTGGTGGTGGTGGTGGTGGTGGTGTGATGATGATGATGATGATGATGATGATGATGATGATGATGATGATGATGATGATGATGATGATGATGATGAAGTTCACCTTCACTCAGGACTCTTTGATGGCTGTACTTTATGACTCCCTTCATCATCTTACTATATCCACGTTTTGACACAGCCCAAGGGGCACGTCACACAAACATCTGGACTGGCCAAGACTGTCCTACAGGGAACAGTAAAAGGAGGCAGACGAAGAGGCAGACAGAGGAAATGATGGGAAGACAACATCAGAGAGTGGCAGGCCTTGAGCCGAGCGATCTTATATGAAGGGCATAGGATCGTGAGTAGTGGAGGAAGCTGGTTGCAAAATCCTCAGTGGTACCCCTATGTCCTGCGGGACTACAGGACAGGTGAAGATGGAGGAAGGTGAAGAGATTCCTGCAATGCGGTCAAGTCATTTAAACAACACTCTCCCTCATTTGGTGGATCAGTGGTCTAGAGTAACGCACCTGCCCTAGAAAGCCGAAAAGTCGGGTTGATGTGCGGTGGTTCGAATCCGTTTGGGCCCAAAAGTTCTCCCCCTCCACCCATCATTGACCATGAGTGGTGGTCTGGGTTCTAGTTTTTTGGATGATACAATAAACCAAGGTCTTGTGTGTTAACACCATTATTTAGCGCACGTAAAAGAAACCACGGCAACAAGAAGGTTGTCTCCTGGCGAAATTCTGTAGACAAACACTCTGATAGGGAAACGAATACAGTTGCAGACAGGAAAAAAATAATAGGTGGCGTTCACTTGTAGGGATGCGCTCTCCCCGGGGAGAGCAGCCCGAATTTCACGCACAGAAATCTGCTCTGACATAAAGTGGTATAAAATAAAACAAAATCCCCAAAGTGGATGATGCTGAACTGTGTGTTGCTAACATTCCTACTATACCCACTGCATTCTCACTTTAAAATGGGAGCTGTTTGGAGCTGGGGGACAAAGAGAATAGAGATCTCCACCCTCCCTTCATATTTACCCCTGAAACACTGCTGTGAGATAGGACACAACCCAATCCCCTTCCTTCAAATGCATCAATCACTGCACCGTTGTGGTTTGGTATAATCAAAAGGGTAAAGGTGTCCCATAACCATGTGGTCCTAGGGAGAGCGAGGCATCAGTGACCTCAGCTTCTTAGCGCCAGCATATTGAGGGCAGCGCCTATCCCTCTCCCTCGCTGCTTTACCTTCCCTGACCCTAAAGAGGCAGGTACCCATTTACAGCTGGGTGAACTGGTGGGGACAGCGCTGAAGCCAAGGTGCGAACAAACGGTCACCCATTCCAATTGATAGTCACACTCAATGATGCTTAACTGTGGCTGGGGGAAAAGCGAGTGCACTGACCACTGAGCTGTCCCGTCTTCTTGTATCATTATCTTTGTGAATTGTTCAGCTGTAGAACGAAGGGGGGGAATGCAACCTAGGGCTGGAGGTTGTTTTTTATGTGTTTATTCTTTTATATCAGGATAATGGAATAAGCTCTCATATGCTTTTTTACATCCAGTCCCCGTATGTATGCAGTTTTGTCAATCTTGTCATCTGTTCACCGCACACGATGGCCTACTCTTACGAAAAGTGGAACAGGATTTAACGTGTGCACAAGATATTCTGCGTGCGATTCGCACACGGGGTTTATAGCCTCATCGGAAAGACTTTTGGGGGGGAGTGGAGCCAGCACTGATGTTAACTGGAGTTAGAAGGTTAGCGTTACGTTTCACTGATGATGGGCAAGAAGGGGTAATAGACAGAGGAAAGGTCAGTCACTGACCAGTGTTGACAGCACTGTGGTCTTCTACTCCCCTCCTGGGCGTGGTCAGTTCCTAGAAACAGCTACTGTAGGTAGTGGCTATAAATAACTATTGCACTGAGGGGGGAGTTGGGCGGGGGGGAGAAAGGGAAGAGAGGTATTAGTATCACTTCATTTGTCCTGTTTCTCTTCTGCCGTTTTATGCTCTGTATGTATTGTTTACCACAATTGAGGGGAAATGAAATGTAAGAAAGCTAGTGCAAACAGCCGCAAAACTGACTGTGACTGTTAACCAAAGTACTGAATTAGCTGAACATCAAAGCATATAATAATTATCTTTAGGAAGCTGTTACATGACTATTATCCAGCCACCAACACCTGAAGACAGCAGCACCACAGTGTTCAAAATTACCAGAGACACACGCATCCCAAACCGACCCATTTACTTCCAATACATCAGGCAGCCAACTACTTCCGCTGGATGGTGACTCAAACCTGAGGCCCAAAACCTAAGGAAAAGAATTCCAAACTCTGTGTGTGTGTGTGGAGAGGGGGGGGGTTGTGGTGTGTGTGTGGGGGGGGGGGGTGGGTGGAACAGGAAACATTAGGAGGCTGGGGCTTGGAAAAAGACTACAATCATCTCCACTGTGACCGTCATGCAAACCCGCTATAATAACTCCCACCGATTTTCCACCGCACTACACAGCACACGACTGTGCCCCGACCTGTCCACGAATCTTTTGCCTCCTCTCCTGGAGCTGCCAGCACATTCTTCTTCATGATCAGACCTTGGGGGAGGATGGGAGAGGATGGGAGGGGGGGCTTCCTTCACAGAAGCCAACGCAGCGTGGCTCTCTCTCTCTCTCCCTCCTTTCGGCCATATTGGGGAACTGTTGACAGAATTAATAACGCCAGGTCTGCATTAATCAACAAGGCCATTGACACCGACTTTGTCCCTGTCCCCTGCTTCCTTTCCCACTGAAGAGTAAACACATAAAGGGACGGGCAAATATTTGGCGCCTGGCTCAAACTAGGGGACAGGACGGCTGAGTCTGGACAAGAGGAGAGCCCCTGTCGCCCTTCTCTGGCCTGCTCTTGGGCTACAACCCGAATTTGCTTTCACACATTTTCCGCCGCTTCGGACAGCGTCAATGTCGGGTCCTTCCCAAGTGCAGTCATTAAAGGGCGGGCGAGTGAGGCAGAAAGGCCACCATTCGTCTTGGCCACTTTCCAGCCCGCTGCCCCTCTATGGGCCAGTCTACAACACCGCAAGCCACCTCGCCCCCCCAAAACTGGCCGACATCTTGAAAGGACCCGGATCGAATTAGCGTCTGCCGCCTTCCGCCCCCCGAACCTCTAATGGGGGCGACAACTCCTGCCACGTCTCTGGCCGGATGTGAGGCTCTGCGCGTGCGCACGGAGTGGAAGTAACGGGCGGTCCTAGCGGCTGTCAGGAGGCGATTGGCGCTGTCGTTGTATGGAGATTTGGGGTGCGTAAATAGTCCCCAGGGTGTGCATTGTTCTTTTGTGGCGGCAGAAAGCGGAATTTGTTCCCTTGCACATAACCCTGGGCTGTAAGCATTTTCAGTTTGTATTCCACGCAGAGAGACCTTACAAATGCATGTCTGGCTGGTGAAACGGGATGTTCAGACAACAATCCCCACCCCCCCTCTGCCATTTGCCCCTGCCTCAGATCATGGCTGATGCTGCCGTGACGTAGAGACTTCGCTTCCTGTAGGCAGCCATCATGCTCCTTCGGGCGTGCGAGGCTTGACAAGGGGCCGTGCAGTTTTATGCCCTGGGAGTGATTCAGACCTGCCGTTCAAAACCAGGTCCAGTCATATTTTATGCCCGTAGGAAGTGTACAGAATTAGAAGGCAGGGGTGTTGTTTATTAGTAGTGGTCTGTCTGTCTTCTTCATGCTCTGCTTTCTATTTTTTTCCCCCCCGTTTTTCCTTCTCGTTTCGGTTTTTTGGTTTTGTGTCTTTGGATATATTTTTTTTAAAGATTTGTTGTGTTTTGTTTTTTCTGTGGAGCTCTTCTTTTCAGAATTTGGGTGTTGTTTATTAAATGGTCTTTGTCTCATTCATAGAACTACCTTTATGTAATATTTCCACCCGTTTGTCATCCATTTTTCGGTTGGTGGCTGGAAGATTTGTTTGTTTTTGGTTTGTTCTTTGGCTCTTTCTTCCTTGGTGGTTGCAGCGAATAACAGTGCAGTCTATAAAAAAAGGAGAAAAAACATACCAAGGGTAATGTTGGATGTATTTCATCTCTTTTTCTGGCGGGTCTTTTTCTTTATTGTCTTTCTTCATTTTGCTCTCTCTTGTCTGCTATCACTCATGGGAGAGTTAACATCACGTGCTGACTCTACTCTCCCAGAAGTCCTTCGGATGAGACTTTAAACGAGGCCCGTGTGCGAACGCACGCAGAACATCTTGCGCACACGTTAAATCCTGTTCCGCTTTTCGTAAGAGTAGGCCATCGTGTGCCGGTGGGAACAGATGACAATATTTACAAAAACTGCATACACACGGGGACCGGATAAAAAAAAAGCACATGATTGCTTATTCTGTTATCCTCGATATAAAAGATTAAATAAAATTAAAAATAAATAATAAATAATATATCTCTCTCTCTAATGAGACTATAAACCGATGTCCTGTGTGTGAACACCTGCAGAATATCTTGCACACACATTAAAACAGTTCCACTTTCGGAAGAGTAGGTATTGTGTGTCGGTGGGAACGGATGACAAAATCTAAAGATGCATTCACACGGGGACTAGACGTAAAAAAATCCACATAGTGTTTATTCCTTTATCCTCAAACTAAAACATTTTTCTAAAGTAAAAGAAATCTCTCTCTCTCTCTCTCTCTCTCTCTCTCTCTCTCTCTCTCTCTCTCTCTCTCTCTCTCTCTCTCTCTCCTCTCTCTCTCTCTGTGAGTATGATATGAGTGAGTGAGTGAGTAAGTGTGTATGTATGCGTGTATGTGTGTGTGCGTCTGTGTGTGTGTGTGTGTGTGTGTTGTTGTTGTTGTTGTTGCCCATATAAATAATACCCTGTTTCACATGGCTTTCCGCTGCTCAAAAAGTTATCTTCATAATGCTTAATTCTCCAGAACCCTTTTGGTGGCAACCTACTGTAATGAAAGGTTAAGGCTTCTTTAAAGAAGGTGTCGTCTATCTTCTCTTCTTCAGTTTTCTTGCTTCTCTTGTTCACTTACCTTAAGTTTTCAACCAGTTATTAGTTAAGTGTGCACCTTAGCTTCAACACTGGAGAACCATGCATTTGGCCCTGTGGTATGGATGATGGAAATACATTGTGTAGTAGGCCCTGTGGCATGGATGATAGGAACACATCATGCATTAGGCCCTGTGGTATGGATGATAGAAACACATTATGCACAAGGCCCTGTGGTATGGATGATGCAAACACATTATGCACCAAGCCCTGTGATATGTTTAACCAACTGAATAGGAACACATCATGGATCAGGCCCTATGGTATGGATGATACGGTCATAATGCATCGGCCCTGTGGTATAGATGACAAGAACACATCATGTGAACAGTTTGCTTCAGGAGAAAAATGGGCTCTGTCATGCTCAACTTGCTCAAGTCACTCTGACCGTTTCACTGCCTGCAGAACTTTTCCTCCAGTCCAGGAAAGAAGAAACTAAGGAGAAAACTTAACAGAGAACTCTCTCTCTCTCTCTCTCTCTCTCTCTCTCTCTCTCTCTCTCTCTCTCTCTCTCTCTCTTCTCTCTCTCTCTCTCTCTCTCTCTCTCTCTCCTCCTCCTCCCTCCCTCTCTCTTCTTTCTTTCTTTCTTTCTTTCTTTCATTCTCTCTTTGTGTTTTCCTTCAGGTGTTTGTTAGTCATTACAATCTTGTTGTCGACGCAAGTCCCAGTAAGAGGACCGTGCTTTCTTTGTCTAAGCCTGGGTAAAAAAGGAGACCATTTGTCAAACACCGTGTTGGTTGTGTCAACCTTGTCAAAATATTTGCCTCTCTCTCTGTTTCTGTCTCTGTCTCTCTCTGTCTGTCTCTCTCTCTGTCTCTCTCTCTCTGTGTACATTGTGTGTGTGTGTGTGTGTGTGTGTGTGTGTGTGTGTGTGTGTGTGTGTGTGTGTGTGTGTGTGTGTGTGTGGGGAAAAGAGCCATGCAACAAGACGTAAGAAAAGAAAAATGTGTGTGTGCGTGCGTGCGTGCGTGCGCGCGCGCGCGCGCGTGTGTGTGTGTGAGTGTGTGTGTGTGTGTGTGTGTGTGTGTGTGTGTGTGTGTGTGTGTGTGTGTGTGTGTGTGTAAACACACCATGCAGCAAAAGGTAAGAAAAGAAAAATTGTGTGTGTGTGTATGTGTGTGTTTTGAAGCTTGAAAAGAAAATGAATGAAGTTCCATAGCTTCTATGCACATTAATCGTTTTTGTTTTTTGCTTTTTTTTAGACTCGGTCGTGTTAAAGAAAAATACAGGATATCAGTGGGCCAGCTTTTGTGAACAGATTAAGCATCACAATAGTATTCATGATATATTATGGAATCTACATATCTCGATATCTTGTAAACACAGATCAAAGCACTTGCATGCAGCTTATTCTTATACATACAACCTATCACGTACAGTTTTAACATATTCAAACACACACACACCGACGCGCACACACACACACACACCCACACACACACACACACACCACACACACACAAAACCCGAAGGTAAAACATTTCGGTGGGCTGATGAGGATTTCAGCTTTTGAAGGCAGGGACAGATTATGAGATGAAACTCTAGTGAAATATCATTAGGTTGGAAATAAGTATGTTTTGAGATTGGATTGAATAGTGTCATAAATACGTTGTGGGCGAAGAGAGAGGGGAGGTCATTCCAGATCGATAGAATAGAAATAAGAAGGCCAATGATCAATAATGAATGGTTTGAATCTGAGTGTAAACACGGAATGTCTATACTATAGCGAAGCAAAGAGAACAATGAGTGTATAGGTGAAGACACTCACAGAGGTAAGAGGGTGCTGTTTTGTGAAGACTTTGATAACAGAGGGTACTAATCTTGTACTTTACTCTCTCTCTCTCTCTCTCTCTCTCTCTCTCCTCCTCTCTCTCCTCTCTCTCTCTCTCTCTGTCTCTGTCTGTCTGTCTGTCTGGGGCAGTAAACCATCCAGTGAAGAGACTACAAGAGAGGAGTGATGTGCTCAGATTTGTTTTCTTTCTGACGACCAGTTAAGCTGCAGAGTTTTCTATGCGTTGAAGGCTGTATGGACATGCTAGCAGACTAGCAAAATGGAATTGACTTGACATGCCTATGAACTTCATGGGGAATAAAGGGCTGCAACAACACCCTGCAACGGACTCTGTTATGGAGATCCTCTTCAGCTCGGCCCACGTCGTTCCAGCTGCCTTCGTCTCTACACTGGATTCCCCATGGCTATCACCAGCTCGTGTTGTAGGCTCTACGAGAGAAGACTCTTCCCCAACCGGGTTGCTGTTTGGAGATAATGTTGCAGTTTCTGTAACAAGCTAGTTTTAGTGAATGGCTTGTTAGCCCACAGTCAATTCATTTACAATGTTGCAAATGATTTCAGTGATCATTTTTTCACCTTGGAGGACCAGGTGCATCGTTTAGTCTGGCTCCTACCCACAGACCTGTTGAGCTTGGTTGAACCTGCCAGAGGCCGAAGCCCCTGCCCACATAGCTCTGGGGGTCAACGGAGCATGCAAGCCATCCCACCACGTCAAGGTGACGTGTGCATGACGCACCCGTCAGGACAGTAAAAATGGAATTACAGTTGTGGAAATGCCAAAGAATGAGAGATGTGACAAAGCATGGATGTTGGATCAGTCGTATTGGTAGTTATGTGTAATTACACTTATTATGCCGTAACTTAAAAAAAAAAAATTATATGCCGTAACTAATTGTATCAGGACTGTCAGGTCTGGGTGATGACGTTTTGTATGGAAAGTGTGTTGTCAACAATGACACCTAGATCTAGATACTTTGCAGAGATGGACAGAGGAACTGATAGTAGGCTATTGCCGAATTGTATTGAAGTTATTTTTGAACAGAGGAATGTCAATGTTTGGACTTTTCGAGCATGGCTTCCTTTTATCAGAATTGAGTTGTAGTATGGTCATCAAGGATCTTTTACGTGTTAAATTTGTTGCAAATTAATGTTTGTCAGCGATTATTCTGTGTCTATTAGTTCTGTGCGTTATGGACAGGTACCCTTACCTCACTACTCTTTGAAGGGAGAGTGCCGCACGTAACCAGATTCTGATCCATGCAGCTAGACATGAAAACCATGTCCAATCTCAATGCTACCAGGACAGGAAAGTTCATGATAAACACACAAAGAAAGGTAGACTGAATAGCAGCCATGCTTATAAAATGACAAACAGAAACTGAGATCTCTGGCACCTCGCTCCCCTACGACCACATAGGTAATGGGACGCCTTTACCTTTACCGTTTTTTTCAACATGCTTACACCAAACAGAGAGTGAGGAGATAGGGATAGTCAAAGCAGTCCAGTCATTGTGTTTAGGCAGGCAGGTGTGGTGTTCAAGAAAAACAGGAAGTGGGGAGCTAGGTAAGGTAAAGGTAAAGGTGTCCCATAACCTAGCTAGGTAATCATAGGGAAACGAGGTGTCAAAGACCTCAGCTTCTCTAAGTACCAGCAAATTGAGGACGGCGCCCATCTCCTCTCTCTCGATGCTTTACCTTCCCTAACCCTAAAGAGGGCAGGTACCCATTTACAGCTGGGTGAACTGGGGGGACTGTACTGAAGCCATGGCGCGCAGTCACCCATCCAACTGGTAACCACGCTCGACGCTGCTTAACTTGACTGGGGGAAAGCAGGGCTCTGACCACTGAGCTATCCCGTCCCCAATACGCACAGACCAATGTTTATTTCTATACACAAGGTCAACAGATGTCAGGTCAGGAGAAATACCTCGACACCAATGTATGTCCTGATGCACAAGGTCATCAGCTGTGCACATAATGATCTAGTCATGAACTTTCTTTCCCTGCAAACTTTTGAACTGACTGCACGTTGAACAGCTGGCTTATTCCCTAATCCCAGTAACTCAGAGCCATGGTCAGCACTTGATGAACTCTGAATAACATGGCTGAATGAATGTCCACCACAACAGTGGCTGCCATTGACAATGCCCCATTTGACAACACAAAGTGGTATGGCAAGATCTTTTCTAAACAACAATAACCATTATTCATGTAGAGAAAAAAATCAAGACACTAATCTATAATAACATAAGACATTTGTGGATCGTTACATATGTGTCTTTTACTAGATCTAATACCTAGTAGACTCTAGATAATCTTTCTTTCTAAATACTATGATGTATATATATATATTTTTTATTATCACAAACCATTCATCTCCCCCCCCCCCCCCTACCTCGATCACACAAAGAGAGAGAGTGGGAGAGAGTGAGTGAGGGAGTGAGGGAGTGAGTGAGAGAGAGAGGGGGGAGAGAGAGAGAGAGAGAGAGAGAGAGAGAGAGAGAGAGAGAGAGAGAGAGAGAGAGAGAGAGAGAGAGAGAGAGAGAGACAGACAGACAGACAGACAGACAGACAGACAGACAGACAGACAGACAGACAGACAGACAGACAGACAGACAGACAGACAGAGACACAGACAGAGACAGACAGAGACAGAGAGAGACAGAGAGAGCAAAAACCTTAGAGGAAAAAAAAAAACTACCTAGATAATAGAAAAGCCTACTATAGACAGCTCAGAAGATAATCTTACTTTTTCATCCACTCCCCAACACAACAAAAAAAGGCCTCTGGAGCCTTTCCACCACAGCTAAATATTTACGCAAGAACGGCTTGTGTGTAAAACTCCTCCTCTGAGAGAGAAAAAGCTGTTTTCTCCAAGTGTCAGCGAACAGGGCTTAGGTGATCATCTGTCTTCAGTTCTCTCCTCCACACCGGGGAACAAAGCTTCCAACGCAGCAGGAACAATTTGCAAACAGATTAATCTCCGCCATTTTGACAGAAGTTAGGCCTTTCCCGCCTTCTCTAAAGGGAGACAAATCGGGACAAACAATGGCCGCGCCTGGCGGACTCATCTTGGCACACAAAACAGTCACAATATTTGCCATGCAATAAAGCAAACATCTCGCAAACGCGCCCACACACTCGGGGAGATCGGCCGATGGTACCTCTCAAATAGCAGAGGTGTGTGGTGTTACTCAACTGGAACTGTTTTGAAAGAAAACCAGATAGAGCCGAATACACCCCCCCCTACCTCTGCTCATACAGACTATACTAGAGCTGTGTGAAGAGAGAGAGAGAGAGAGAGAGAGAGAGAGAGAGAGAGAGAGAGAGAGAGAGAGAGAGAGAGAGAGAGAGGAGAGAGAAGAGAGAGAGAGGAGAGAGAGAGAGAGAGAGAGAGAGGAGAGAGAGAGAGAGAGGTGAAGACGGGGGAAGGAAGTTAAAGAATGAGATGGGATTAGGCTTCGGGTAGCAGACATTTTTTTAACTTGCTTACAAAGAATATCAGCGGCATCATGCTTCATAGATTTGAATCCACAAGTATTAGGTGGGAAAAATGCCGGCTAAACTGTTGTTGATTGTATTTTTCAAGTTCATTTTTTTCTGTTGCCCAGTGCAGATAGATTTTCTTGTGTTCTGTTCTTAGTCATGAAAAGTGCCAGCATTTTTTTTTGGTCCTTTTTTACATTACAATTGTTGCAGAGGTTGTGAGCACTTGAAATGCAAATTTAGACTGATGATTTTATAAAATGCTGACAGAAAGTGAGGGTTTTTTTGTTTGCATGCCTAGCAGTGCCTCAGCCAGAAATCTATATCATATTCCTCTGCACACATAATATTTGTGAGAACATGCTGGAGTTCCATGCTTGTTTTCTCTTTAAGCCTTTCTAAAGCAGGCAGGCAGACAGGCAGTCCAGTGGTAGCCTACTACACGGGAAGAGGATTCGGGCCATCATTTAGCAGGTCAATTTCATTTCTCTCTCTGATAACAGAAGCTTCACCTCACACCCTTGTAGACCTGTACCTTTCCATAAACCCTGCCGTCTTGACGTCACCTGAAACCCTGTAAACTTGACGTCAACATGAACCCTGCAGTCTTGACGTCACCATAATGTATGTAGACCTACCTTTCCATAAACCTTGCAGTCTTGACGTCATCATATACTGCGTAGGCCTGACGTCACTTTAAACCATGCGGACCTGACGTCACCTTAAATCCTGTAGACTTGACGTCACTTTAAACTATGCAGACTTGACGTCACCTTAATCCCTGTAGACCTGACTTCACTTGAAACCATGAAGACTTGACGTCACTTTCAACCTTGTAGTCCTGGCGTCACTTTAAACCATGCAGACCTGACGTCACTTTAGACCATGCAGACTTGATTTATTCTTTTATTTATTTGATTTATTCTTTTATATCGAGGATAATGGAATAAGTACTCTTGTTCTTTTTTTCATCCAGTCCCCGTGTGTATGCAGTTTTGTAAATGTCATCTATTCCCACCGGCACACGATGGCCTACTCTTACGAAAAGCGGAACAGGATTTAACGTGTACGCAAGGTGTTCTGCGTGCGTTCGCACACGGGGCCTCGGTTTAAAGTCTCATCCGAAGGACTTTTGGGGAGATTGGAGTCAGCACTGACTTGACATCACCTAAACCCCTGTACATTTGACTTTAGTAGATAAAAAGGTAAAGGTGTCCCGTAACCTATGTGGTCGTGGGAGAGCGAGGCATCAGAGACCTCAGCTTCTCTAGGGGCCAGCATATTGAGGGCGGCATCCATCTCCTCTCCCTCACTGCTTTACCTTCCCTAACCCTAAAGAGGGCAGTACCCCTTTACAACTGTGTGAACTGGGGGACTGTACTGAAGCCAAAGCGAGCAAACGGTCACCCATCCAACTGGTAACCACGATCGATGCTGTTTCACTTTGACTTGGGGAAAGCGAGTGCTCTGAACACTTAGCTATCCCTCCCCCGACGTGACTAGACTTTTTAGAAAACTCTTTGAGGAGATGTTTGGGCACTGTTCCATCAGTTTGTCATGGACAAGTTGAAATGGCAGAAAGCAGGCAGCAGGACGCATGCTAGGCATGGCCATGTTAACAGTCTCCTGGGAAGAAGCCTCAGTGGAGTGGAGTCTGTAACAATGATAACCCCAGGAGAAAAAATCCTCTAATCAGACTAATTTTTAGTTTATTAAGAAATTAACTTATTTAGTTATTTTTCTTTAATATCGAGGATAATGTAATATTATCTTTATTTTATTCTTTTTTATCGAGTATAATGGAATAAGCACTCGTGTGCTTTTTTCACATCCAATCCCTGTGTGTGTGCAGTTTTGTAAATGTCATTTAGGGCTTACTCTTTCGAAAAGTGGAACAGGATTTAACATGTGTGCAAGATGTTCTGCGTGCGTTCGCACACGGGCCTCGGTTTATAGTCTCATCCGAAGGACTTCTGGGGAGAGTGGAGTCTGCACTGATGTTAACTCCAGGGGGAAAAAATCCCCTTGAACGGGAATTGAACCGGGGTTGTCAGATTGTTGGCGCGAAGTTCTAACCACTAGGCTATTCCGTCCCTTCCAGTGGAGATATGTATACACATCTTTAGTTAATGTTAGACACTAGTTCAATGCTCTAACCACTTGGCTAACCTGCCAAGACAAACAGGTGGTGACAAGGACTGCAGTGGTTCCCTTCATCTGTTGTTTGTTTGTCTGTCTGTCGTTTTCGATGATGACCTCCAAAACAGCAGAGGAGGCAGCTGCCGCTTTGGAAACTGGGGCAGAAATTCGATGATAGTGGAGATGCCTTGCCCACACTACATCCCCACTCTCTTGGCCAAGAGGGCTACGGACAGTCAGTGTTGGAGATGTTCTCCAAAGGACAACTAGCCCCCTGGGCTGCAGTACATAAGGACTATGCAAGTCAAGCCTCCTAGTCAGAGAGTCATTGTCGATCACTAAAGACTAAGCTGTAAAGTGGAATTCAATGAGAGGGAAAGCCATTGATCATACAGCCTCTCACTTTGTTGTTGCCCCCAGCATCAAATAAAGAACTGTGATAAAGCCCAGGCGCTGAAGCCATTACTCAGCCTCTTACTGACGATAGGATCAGCTCTGCTGCTCCAATGACCTTCACTCGTGAACCTCCAACCCTGAAGGCTTTGTCATAAATTCACCACAAACACAGAAGTGTAAGGTTGGCTTCAGTACATCCCCCCCTCCGGTCCACCCAGCTGTAAATGGGTACCTGTCCTCTTTAGGTTCATGGAAGGTAAAGCAGTGAGGGAGAGGAGATGGGCGCCACCCTGAATATGCTGGCCCCTAGAGAAGCTGAGGTCTCTGACGTCTCGCTCCCCTATGACCACATAGGTTATGGGACACCTTTACCCTTACCATGGCAAAGACTGAGACCGTAGTGGAACCTCATCCACTTTATAGCCGCAATATTAAGTGTTACTCAACTCCCTTAACTCATATTGCAGGCATCTCTTTCTGGGGCTCGTGGTGCACAGTCTCAAAACAGGTGCACCCTATGGTAAAAGGTAAAGGTGTCCCATAACCTAGGTGGTCGTAGCGGAGCGAGGCATCAGAGACCTCAGCTTCTCTAGGGGCCAGCATATTGAGGGCGGCGCCCATCTCCTCTCCCTCGCTGCCTTATCTTCCCTGACCCTAGAGAGGGCAGGTACCCATTGACAGCTGGGTGAACTGGGAGAACTATACTGAAGCCAAGGCGCACAAATGGTCACCCATCCAACTGGTAACCATGCTCTATGCTGCTTAACTAAGACTTGGGAAAAGCGAGGCTCTGACCACTTAGCTAACCCGTCCCCTATGACATGTGTCTAAATCCATCATTCTCATCATCCTTGATAGGCCTATCTCCAAAGTCTGATTGCGATGACCTTCGCGGTGGGCAAAAACGGTCGCATATGCAAAATCAAACCATTGGTAACCTTGGAGCTCTAGTCAAGGAATGAAAACAAATTCATCAGCTTTGGTTATCAGGCCAAGGGGGAAAAAAGAAAGAGAGACAGAGAACATATCTCTGATGCGATGGCCCACATGCCCTGATCTCACTGGCCTCAGTTCTGGTTATCAGGCAGAGAGGGTGAGAGAGAGAGAGAGAGAGAGAGAGAGAGAGAGAGAGAGAGAGAGAGAGAGAGAGAGAGACAGAGACAGAGACAGAGACAGAGACAGAGACAGAGAGACAGAAAGAGAGACAGAGAGAGACAGAGACAGAGAGACAGAGACAGAGACAGAGAGGATGGCTCTGATCTTTGCCTCAGTTCCGGTGTCTCCTACACCTCTGTGCCTAGCGTGATCTGGTATCAAAGACTTCAAGGTCGGTCTTTCTTGGAAGAAGGTCATTAGAGGGACGTTGTGGTGATGAATACCCAAAATGGATGTCTCAATGAGTCTGGCTTCATGACTAAGTTATCATTATCTCATTGAGTCTGGCTTGATATCTAGGCTATCATTGTCTCAAGGAAGGAAGGTGGCAGGATGGATAAGACATTCGTCTGCCAATATGTAAACCGTGAGGTTCTGGGTTCGTACCTAGCCTTACCCTTTCTTCCCAGTTTGACGAAAAAATCGAACTGAATGTCAAAGTCATTCGTGAGAGACTTCAAACCCAGGCTCCGTGTGCGAACGCACGCTAAACATCTTGCGCACACGTTAAAACCCTGTTCCGCCTTTTGGAAGAGCAGGCCATCACGTGCCGGTAGAAGCGGATAACAAAATATAAAAAACCCAGCATGGACACAGGTATCATGTTTAGACACCATCCCTGACGGAAAAAAAGGGGAGTTGGAGTCCCAGGGCGGCTCGGGGCAACGTTCTGGTGGCTCCTGCGACGGTACTGGAACCATTCCTATCGGTCATTGTCTTTCCCATATATTTTCTCAATTATATATATATATGGCAGGATGGTTAAGACGTTCGCCTGCCAATATGTAAATCGTGAGTTTCTGGGTTCGTACCCAGCCTCGCCCTTTCTTCCCAGTTTGACGAAAAAATCGAACTGAATGTCAAAGTCATTCGGATGAGACTCGAAACCGAGGCCCCGTGTGCGAATGCACGCAGAACATCTTGCGCACACGTTAAAACCCCGTTCCACCTTTCGGAAGAGTAGGCCATCGTGTGCCGGTAGGAGCGGATGACAAAATTATAACAAACCAGCATGCACACAAGAGTCGTGTTTAGACACCATCCCTGAGGAAAAATCGGGGAGTTGGAGTCCCAGAGCGGCTCGGGGATGTATGTATATGGCAACGTTCTGGTGGCTCCTGCGACGGTACTGGAACCATTCGTATCGGTTTATGCCTTTCCAATGGATCATTCCAGTGCCGTGGAGAGGGGGGGGTCTGCTGCATGGGTTACAGCTTGCCCTCCATACATACTTGCCCAGGCTTTGCGCTCTAAACACTAGAGCGCAACTCCATGGTCTTCCGAGACTGATGAGTGCCTACTATATATATATATATATATATATATATATATATATATATATATATATATATATATATATATATATATATATATATGCCTTTTTCAGAAACAAACATTTTCAACGCCCTATTAAAGGCCAGCAAAGCTGTTTGCAAACAATTGAGTGAACAACAGTGCTGTCCTTTGTAGTGAAACAATCAAAACAAAATACAACCTGCAAGTAAAAAGACTACATTACAACTGACAATGTTCAATGTAAATGTGTTACTCTAATGTGATGTATTGAAGGCAGTTGCCATCTCATCTAAGCCCATCCCAGAAGAGAGAAAAAACACTGTATTGTTGTTGTTGTCTTCATATTAAGGTCTGTTCACACTCAGTGATATTGGGGGAGGAAAGTGGAAAGTATAGCAGTTGAAGAAGGGAGTGGAAGGAGTGGGAGAAGAAAAGACTGACTGAAGAGATAGCATGTGTGTTGATGTTCTTGTACATAAAAAGGTAATAATACTTTTTTTTAAAACCTGTTATGTTGTTGAACCAAGCA